>JAZHYW010029359.1:0-12421 GCA_037355805.1 Ixodes ricinus
TTTAACCAGAATTTGATTACTATAAATATAACTAAAACAAAGCTTGTTTGCTTTCATAATCCTTTAAAAGTTGTTTCTTTAAATATTCCTCTTTATCTCCACACGTCCCACTGTTCGCCATGTTATTGTAATGAAGTTCCATACTCCGACACTGTTAAATATCTCGGAATACATTTTGATTCCGATCTTTCATGGAACTCGCATCTCACGAAACTGTGTGCTAAGTTACGAAGTATTTCCTGTCTGCTTTATAATACCAAAGCATTCATGCCTTTCATTCTACGTAAACGCGTTGCTTATGCATTAGCCTATTCCAATTTGCGGTATGGCATAACTATTTTTGGTAAATGCTCCAAACTATGGCAAAAGAAAATCAACAGTGTCTTGAAGGGAATACTGAGAAGCGTGGGGTACAACCGCGGTTTGTCGGATTTAGATCTTTTTCAAGCGCTATCAATGCCAACTTTTCAGTCCCTATTTCTGGAGACAGTTGTGCTCAAGTACAACTGGAATGACGATTTTAAGTCTCCACGCCCCATCTCACGAAACTTGCGGAAAGCTTCAAGATTCCTCACTCCGATATGTTATACCCGCTACGGCAAAAATATGCGTTCGTACTACGTCCCTCAGATTTTTAACCTATTGCCACCAAGCCTTTCAGAGATTACTTCCAAAAGAAACTCAGAAAGGCATTCCGCACACTTTCCATCGATGAAGAGGCCTTATAATATCTCATTTTCTGGTTTCGTCATAATTGGTGTTGCTTCCTCACATGAACATTTCTTCGACTCAACATTATTTATGTAGTGTAATGCAGTAACGTCTGTGTACTTGTATGTGCGCGTATGTGCGTGTGTGTGTCCGTGTGTATGACTCCTATCATCAAGTTCTTATACTATACGACTGGAACTTTTCCATACCTCTTTTTTCCCTCCTACTAGAAAAAGAGCTTATATTTGTATTGTGTATTTTTTTTCCTTGACTCTGACAATAACTTTCTGACTGACATTTTTGTATAGTTTTCAAAACTGAAGAAACCATGTGGTGTTTTTCTGCTTTATTTTATTATTTTCCGAAACTTCCTGATTTACCTCTGCTAATTAGGTTCAGTCCTACAAGCCCCTGCTGGCTTCGACGAACCTGCCTAGTGCCGTCCTGAATACATCCTGCGTAAATAAATTTATTATTATTATTATTATTATTATTATTATTATTATTATTATTATTATTATTATTATTATTATTATTATTATTATTACATCATCCAGCGTTGAACGTTACGTACCGCGTCATTTCAGGCCTAAAATGCCCCACAAGTGACGACCGGCCTTCTGAAAAAATGTACAACTTTGCCGCGGGTGATTATGTAGGTCTGTATCGTTACTTCTCGGATGTAAACTGGTGCTTCATTTTGGAAAGCCACTGCGTAAATAATCAAGTCGAAAACTTCACCCGAATTATCCGGGACGGTATGGATACGTACATTCCCCTAAAGAAGAAATGCCAAAAGCATAAATTCCCGCACTGGTTTTCCGCCGAGTTGAGGTCACTGTTAAAGAGAAAATCCTTTGCCTCACCGAAAGTGGAAGAAGAGTGGTCTCCTAAGTGGGAACTCGAATTCAAATGTCGCCGCAGCGAATGCGAAACAATATTAAATCGTGATCGCCTTAAACACAGAAAAACAGTGGAGTCGGATTTAACCTGCAATCCAAAGAAGTTTTGGCAATACGTCAGCTCATGCTCCTCGAAAGCCGACAGACAGAAGTCCATTGTACTGGACGGCGCGGGCTCAGGGAGACGTATCTGAAATGTTTGCTCGGCACTTTAAGTCGGTGTACACAGATTCCGACGATTCCTGCGCTTATGTTCCTCCCGCGGCTGGATCCGACAATGTGCTAAGCACGGTCACCGCCGACGAACAAGTTGTTGAGGAATGTATCAAGAAAATGAAACCAAAACTCTCAACAGGTCGTGATGGAATACCATCTGCCTTAATTAAAGCTTATCATGATATATTTATTCCTGTAATTTGCAAGATATTTAATACCTCCTTGAAATCTGCTGTTTTTCCAGAAGCCTGGAAACTTGCAGTAATTGTTCCTGTATATAAGTCCGGTAAAAGTGAAGACATCTCTAATTATAGGCCTATTTCTCTTCTGTCTTCCTTGTCTAAGCTTTTTGAAATGGTCGTCCACAAACACTTATCATTTTCATTTAGAAACCTAATAGCTCCTAGCCAGCATGGCTTCGTTTACGGCAGGTCTACGACCACTAATCTGGTCACTTTTATGTCAACTGCCTCCCACGTTGTTTGCAACAGGGGTCAACTCGATGTAGTGTACTTTGACCTAAGTAAGGCCTTCGATCTTGTCGACCACAAATTGTTGTTGTCGAAGCTTTCTTATTACGGTGTTTGCGGACAGGTTCTCGCATGGTTCAAGAACTACTTGTTAAACAGAGAAGGCTATGTCCGCGTCAATAACTTTACTTCCGCAACCTTCAAGATAATCTCAGGCGTACCTCAAGGGTCCATTCTAGGCCCCCTTCTATTTTCCATATTCGTCAATGACGTCCAACATGTCGTGTCTGATTCTTTTTGTTTGCAGTACGCAGACGACACCAAAATATACCGGGAAATACGAACTGTTGACGACTGCATTAAACTCCAGAACGACGCGAACTCGTTCAACGATTGGTGTAAACGTAACAAGCTTTCCTTAAATCGCACTAAAACTAAAGTTATGACCCTTTCACGAAAATCACAACTTGTATGCTACCCCTATCGTATTCATGGAGATTTACTGTCTCGCGTCTCCCAAATCAGAGATCTCGGCGTCATATTCGATTCTAGCCTGCGTTTCGATCATCATGTGACAAAGGTAGTCTGCACGTCATTGCGCATGTTGGGAGTTTCATGCCGCCTGACCAGAGAATTCTCCAACCCTTCTGCCTTTCTTACGCTCTACTGCGCGTTGTGCCGTTCGCAGCTGGAATATGGGTCCGTTGTGTGGAACGGAATTTGTTCTACGAATTCATCAAGAATAGAGCGTGTACAACAAAAATTTATCTCCATTTTTAAGTACCGTTATCTTGCTGTGAACGAGCATCTTTCGGGCTATGAAGCTGAGTTGAGGCGAGTAAATATACTGAGCCTTTGCCAGCGCCGCGAAAAGGCTGACATTTTGTTTCTGTACAAGGTCTTACACGGACTGATTGACTCCTCGACGCTTTTGTCTGCTTTGAATTTGAGAATTCCACGTGTGAATGCAAGACTCAGATCACCTTTCTATACGACCAATAACCTTAACAAGCAATGCCCCCTCGTTAGGTCGTCAGAACTGTACAACGTGCATACGGAGAAATTAGATATTTTTGACTCCTGCTTTCAGGCGTTTCACCTCTCGCTTCGAACATTGTTCTAGTTCGATGTGAGCTGACCTCACAAATCATAGACTTTATATTATATTCTCTTGCTTGTTCTAAGCTTCCGCATCGTGGCGTCGTCAATCCAGTTTTTGATCAACGTTTGTTCCCAATTTTTTTTTTGTTGCTTCATTGTCGCAGTGTCTACGATCGGAATTCACTGTTCATCTTCGTAGTCATTCCTATTTGAATGTGTTCAACCTTAGTCTTTTCCTCTTAATTTCTCAATCGATGCCTGCCATCCACTTTGGGCGATGTACGACTGCGCGTTGCGCGAGCTCCTGTGCGTTGCCAATTTGTGCTATGCATTGAAGTCTTCCCTTTCCTGTGTGTATTTAAATGTTTCGCTTCTTGTGTTACGTATCTTGTGTAATATTTTGTGTTTTATTTTGTAGTTGGGGTGCGCCAGCACCAAGACCGTCAGGTCGTTCCTGGGCACCAAATAAATATTGATTGATTGATTGATTGATTATTATTATTATAATATTAATAATATTATTATTATTATTATTATTATTATTATTATTTTTTATTATTATTATTATTATTATTAATTGCCTGCAAATGTGTTTTCATTTCTACTACAGTTCATCAAATTGAAGGAATTTGTCGGCTTGAGAGGATTGACTGGTGCAGTTTTGATAGGCTTATTAAAGAATACGACTGGGAAAGATTCTTATCCTCCGTTGACAGCATTAATATGTACTCTTCTTTTATAACCATCCTTGAAAATTTCCGAAACTTATCGAAAACGGTGGTGTTCGTCAAGAAACGAAGACCCACGTTGCCCTGGCTCACCCCAGATATTCTTGAAGCTATAACTCACAAAGAAAAACTGTGGAAGAAGTTTCGGCGGTCCCCCAACAATGTCTCTCTCGAAATAGACTGTAAGATGCAAAGAAATCGAGTCAATGCCCTCATTCGGTCAGCGAAGCGAACGTATTTTGCTAAAAAGATATCGGATGCTCGCTCGGACCCTCGAAAAACTTGGACTATCGTCAATGAGCTTCGTGGCTATGTAAAAAAGAACGTAACTGAAGCATTACGGAAACATTTTGGGACTGATATGGTGACTACTGTAAACGCGTTTAATAATTTTTTTGCTAATTCTGTTACTGTGCCGCTTGATAGTGCGGACGATTTGACACCCGGAACTCCGTTTCACCCTGAGTCTGCTTTCCTTCCTTCTCTGACAGAAACTGAGTTGCGCTCGTACCTGTTTGGATTCAAGCGATTCAGGTCGGCGGGTGTAGACGGCCTTACAGTTCGAGACTTGTGTCGGAACTATGAGTCTTTAAAGAGCGTGCTCCTTGTTCTTGTAAATTATATTATAGAAACTGGTAATGTGCCTGATGACTTAAAACAAGCCTTAGTTGTACCTCTTTTCAAAGGTGGTGCACAAAACAAAGTGTCATCTTACAGGCCAATCTCAATACTATCTTGCATTTCACAGATATTAGAAAAACATATTTTCGTTGTCATGTCCGGCTTTCTCGATAAATACAATATAATCTCGCCAAGTCAATATGGTTTTGTCGCTGGTCGTAGTACCACTAATCTGCTTGAGAAATTCTCAGATATCGTGCACTCTTCCTTCGACAATAACATGTATGTGTGTGCCCTTTTCGTTGATATAGCCAAAGCGTTCGACACCGTGAACCACAACATCCTCTTAGACAAACTCTATAGAATTGGCTTTCGGGGACCATTTCATACATTGATCAAAAGCTTTCTTTCCAATCGTACGCAGGTTGTTTCAGTAGACAATGTCCGCAGCTCTCAGGTTTTCCTCACTTCCGGAGTTCCGCAGGGCTCCATTCTGTCTCCTTTATTATTCAACCTCTACGTAAATGATATTTCTGCGGTAACGACAAATGCAACGATTTTTCAATATGCGGATGACACTGTTTTGTTTTCCCGACACCTAGTCTACCAGCGTGCGATGGAAATGCTTCAGGTAGATGCAACTAAAATAATTGACTGGTTTTCGGCAAACAAGCTACGTGTAAATGCTTCGAAAACGAAACTGATCTGCTTCCGTAATCCTTTAAAAAATGTAAGTTTGACTTTTCCACTATTCCTTCACAACTCCAGTTGTCCATGTTTTAATTGTAGACCTGTCGAATATGTTAGTTCAGTAAAGTACTTAGGTCTTCACTTTGATTGTGATCTTACATGGAACAGTCACATGTCTCACATATGTCAACGGTTGAGGAGTGTGTCGTGCATGATGTACCACATTAAAGGTTTTATACCATTGTCAGTGAGAAGGAACATAATGCACGCCTTAGCTTATAGCATACTAAGGTACGGCATAACTATCTTTTTCAATTGTTCACAATCCTGGCATTTAAGAATTGACCGAGTTTTAAATGGAATTCTGAAAAGTGTCGCATACAACAGCGACTTTTCATCCAACGCCAACCTCTTCGCTTCACTTGAGTTGCCATCTTTTTACTCGCTCTTTCTTCAAACTGTCATCTGGCGGCATTTCTGGGAAAGTGATTTCAAACTCGAGTCTAGTCCATCTCGCGAACTCAGATCAGTTCCACGTTTCCTCACTCCGAGGGTGAGAACCCACTATGGTGAAAGTTTGCGCACATTTTATGTGCCGAAAATATTTAATGATCTTCCAGAATCTCTGCTTTCCATTAACTCAAACAAGGAGTTGAAAAAACGTCTGAGAAGCATGTTCTCTGATGTGCAGAAACAGTGGCACCTATCTTCTTTTTTTCCCCCACTTTAGTTTTGTGGGGATGTTTTTTTTATTTTTTTAGTTTACTAAACGTTCACCTTGGTTCTTTTTCTCCCTTTTTTTACTTTCTATCTTTTATGCAATTCGAGCGATCACTGAGAACGTGATTGATAGAAATACTGTATCTGACTAGGAATATTTTTATTTCTTTTCTTAACGAAAAATATAAAAATCATGAAAAGCTTTTTTTTCTTATAAAAGTAATCGTGTAAATAATTTTAAGAGTAATTGTGACTATATATTTTTTTCTCTTTTCCTTCTGAAAGCATGAAAACCTTTTCTTTCTTTTTTCTTAAGAAAAGCAATTGTGTAAAGGTGTTTTCTTTTTCTTGTCTTTTTTTTCTGTTGTGAGGAAGTAAACTGGCCTCTGACAGTTCGCTCCTTCTTCCGAAGTGACAACGACGTCTATTGTCATCTTGATTACTGTGCATGTGCGTACTTGCGCGATTCTTCTTCTGATGAGACTGTGTGTTTTTCCGCTCATTCAAGACCGACAGAAATGTGACCATGTGCCTTGAGGAAAAGAGATCATCGGTGTATGATTCGTGTGTATGTGTGCGTGCGTATTGGTGCGTGTACGTGACAATCTGCACATTTTCACTATGCTTCCTAATACTGCTGGGTCTAGTCCCACAAGCCCTTGAGGCTTTGACAAGACCCTGAACTTGATCCTGACTCTAAGAAATAGTTAATAAAGGTTATTATCATCATTATTATTATTATTATTATTATTATTATTATTATTATTATTATTAGTGATTACTTCAGCGGAGTGGAAGAACATCAATGAGGGAATTAGGACTTTAAGGACAAGATGTGATGTGAAAAAGCGGAAATGACTGAGAAGGTTATATTAATTGGGGTTATGTGGATATTTATACAACGTGTAGTTGGTCAGCCATTTCCAAGTTGCGACGAGTCACTCGCTGTAGATAAGCAATTTAGCCAGTGCGGTACAACCGCTAGCCTGGGGTCTTTAACGTGCACCACGCAGTAGTGATACACGACCGCAACTCGGTATGATGCTCATCCAGATCGAAACGGGCAGGGGTCGGAATTGAAGACTAAGAAGAGACGGGGCATGACAGAGCGCTTACTTACAAGTGACGTGTATTGAAGGAATTAGAAAGGGACAAAAAGGAAGTGAGGGAACCTTGAGTAAGTGTGTACTGATGTGTATCCCTGCAAGGCGCGCATATGGGTGGCCACGGAGGAATCGTTCCACGAATTCCCAGTCAGCAAAGTGAGAGAAAAAGGGGTAATGGGCACCCGGTAGGAGGAGCCAGATTTTTGTGCCGCCTAGTGAGAACGCCTCTCACTACGAGTTTTCGTGCAGCCTTGTGAGAACGCCTCTCACTAGGCGGCGCTGGAACTTGGCCTCGGCCGGGAGCAGGCTCTTCTGTAAGAAGCGCTCAGATGGAGTGGTCGTAAATATAGAGTAGCTCGTGGCCGAGACTTCCCTGACGATATATGGCTCTCCCAAGCCCCCCAATTAAATGGGGGAAACGTCACAGCTGCGGGACGCCCAGCCATTTGACCCAGAAAACCTGTCCGCGCCGAGGCTATTGTATTTCCGAGGAGCGGAATGTATTCCTCCTAGCACTGTACTCCTAGTAAAGTATTTGCTTCGTTCTTCCTCTCCACCGCTAGGGGAAAGAGTGAAGCGCGCGAGAAAGATATTGAGGTGAAACCAAACCAAAGCAAATCATTAGTTCATCTATCCAGAGCCGAGCACGAAGCGCTATCTTGCAGTGTCCCTACTTTCCTCCCTAAAGCCGGAATCACACTTCACACTGCTCATACATCCTACATAAAGACAGTGTGCACACACGAATGACCGCAACATCCGTGGTTCGAATGCCGCGTGCCATGTTTTCTCCATGAACCCCTTGCCTCGTGGCGTTCGATGCACGGATCTCGCGGTGACTCGCGTTCTGAGTCTGTGTGCAAACTGTCTTTTGTACAACGTATAACCGCGGTGTGACCCCGGCTCAAAGGGATGCTGAACGAAACATTTCAGTGTCCATTAGCGACGTGCGCGACCAAAAGCGTCGCTGCGGTCAGCTTTATCCGATTGGCTAAACCATGCATGCATGGGCATTTAAGCATTGTTAGACTGTCGACTTCGGCGGTGTTAGTTTCGAAATGCGATGGCTCCAAGCTTCCATTGTGCTTGCTCATCTCCTCCCACAAATGATCTGAGATCAAGGTGGTGAGGGCATCAATAAAAAAAGCGTGAACAACAACAATCTAAACACACAATTGAGCTTGTCGTCGCAACTGATGGTAAGTAGCCATGGTAACAACTCGTTACGTCATGGTGAGGCAAATTACAGTCGTGACGTCACGGGTGGAAACCATAAGAGGCCGCCACCGAAACATCTCGGTGCTAGATCTTTCCGCGAGCCAGCAGCCGCCGGTGTGCGCGAGCCAGACTTGTGCTTGTTACTTGGAAAATGTAATGGATTACAATTACAAATTACCGAGCCTCAAATGTAAAGGATTACCGTTACAAATTACTTTCGCTGAAGAGTAACGGATGACTTTCCTCGTTGCGTTATAAATTACTTTCACGTTACTTTTTCCGTGCACATATCCAGAAAACAAGATAAACAATTTTGATATTTTTCAAAAATGTTTTGCAACACTACTTTTCATTTCTCATACGCCCGTATTGTGGTAGTCCTTGTAGAAATAGAATATTGTATTTAAGAGAAAGAGTGAAGTGCTCTCCGTTCACCTCTAAGCTGACAAGGCACCGAAATCTGCAACCACGCCCGCCATCCCACTAGCTTACGGCTTCTGGAAATGATCCCTGGAATTGTGTAGACAAAGCTAGCGGTGCGCATGCTCAGTAGCAGCGTCTACCTCCGGTACGAGATTCGGAGCTAAGAGGGGATCTACGAAAGCTCCTATTTGCCTTGGGTATTTCGCCTGTTATTCACCAGAAAAAAAAACTCGGTTCTAGCGTTACAACGTACAGCCCAATGCAGAATGCAGGTGTCCCAGCTTACCTTATTGTGTCTTCGTGGATTACGGCATGTTGTTCTTGCTGATGACAATCTGTGTTTTTGGCAAGCAAAGAATGCACTGAAACTCTAGGTTTCCGTTCTCCTTAATGCTCTGAAATTTGAACATCTCATTAAGAGATGGCCATAGGGACGACGGACACTCCATGACCGAAAACTCGACCGCTCACAGAAAAAGTGGTGGTGACGGGTTATCGATCGGTCATCGGTTCTCACTTTTATACCAGGGTCATTTCCATTTCACAACGTCCCAGACGTTGCGTTTGACCTCTTCCGATTTCTAAAAAAAAAATAATTCATGGCCTTTTGCCGCAATGTCTGTAGCCATGCCTTAAACATATTTCGGCAACAAAAATATTTTGATGACGTGAGCGCGGTTTTAACTTTTAAAAACAGCGTGAAACTAGGCATCACTCAATAATTGGTGAAAAATCAACTTTTTAGTGAAACACTCGAACAATATTTTTTTCTTAAATTTGCACGGCTTTCGACTTACAATGTGGTTGGGCTTGTAAAAGTTTTCTTTAAATAAATATTTTTTTAACTAAAAATGTTTCAAAATTTTAACATTTTTGTTATTTTATCAAAAAATATTTACTTGCTACCGGGACTTAATATAACTTTTTACCGGCTACCCTGCAGGTATATAATATATAGAAAAAATTTAAAACCGCTCAATGAAATATCTCGCAGAAAACAAAATCCTGAAGTTTCCAAACAAGTGCGTTTTGACACATAAACAGCCGTTTCTTTCACCCCGAAGTGTTCCAAGTAAAAATACAAAATATAGTGGGTTTGGAAGAACAATTAGATATTCTTTTGATTCTGAAAGTTTTAATTAAATTTATTTTAGTTTAAGGTGAGAAAACAATTTATTGAAGTTGAACTCTCGCACCACAATCCTGCGTCGCTTCTTAACGCCTCTTCGCCGCACAGCACGCCACCTGCGGCGAGAGCTGACACGATTAGGTCCAAAGAAAGAACGGAGTTTTCTGCCGCTTCCCCTTGTCCGTCTCTTCCGGCTGCAAGGGGAGAAACGGCGGGTATCGTGTAATGATCGCAGGTGCCGCCAGCGCGTAGCAATAGCAGGCGCGTTGTGCCCTTTGTACCCGAGGGCGGCTCGAAACGCGATGCTTAATACGGGCGACATCAGCTGACGTGGACTTCTCCTAAAAGGGAAACGCGATAATATCGCTGCGAAATCTAGCTGTCCCGCATACTGCGGTGAAAAGCGGAACTATTCAGCGACACAAGAATTTGCCGTTTCAAAGCCGATTTAAACACAAACGAGACGTGAGCCTTCAAATGCGCGCATTCGTAGGCACCACATCTCCTCGTCGTTTGAGATTGCCGTTCACGGGGTTTTGTGTTGCTGTTTAAATAGTGTCCTGACGTCAAGAAGAGAGAGTGATTGCGATGTGTAGGTAAGAAACAGCTAGCTTACTAGTGAATGCTCTTACCTGGCAGCGCTAAGCATTTTCTGATATCAAGACAGTGGAAGTCCAAAGGAGGACACAGCCGCGCAAAACGGTCAAAATGGGAAAAGCCATAAAGCAACAAGAGTAGAAAAAAAACCTCTTCCCACCAAGATGTACCCGACAACTCGAGGTCCTGCTGTCTACCTGCGTGCGCACACCGTGACACCGTCGCACGCTTTGCCGGGCTCGACGTTGGCGTGCTGTGCAAGAAAAGAGGCGCAAGGAACAATGCCATGTCGCGGCTCGAAAGCTCAACTTCAAAATGTTTTTTCCTCCTTAGAACAAAATTATTTTATTAAACTTTCAAGAACAAAAGGAAATAAACTCTTTTTTAGAAGTCACCATGTTACGTATTTTTCTTTGAGTTACCTCAATGCAGAATTGACGGCTCTTTAAACGGCAAAACGCAATTTTGCACAAATTTAGTTGCTTTTTTCTTTCTGCAAGATATTTAGTTGTACGGCCTGAAACCTTTTTTCGTGTGCAGCATATCTGCAGGGCTGTCAATAAGAGTATTTATAGTCGCATGCAGCAAAGCCATAGTTTGTAACAAAACTAAAGATATGCTAAAATGCTGATATATTCCTTATTTTTTTAAACTGCTTCGAGCAAACCAAATTCCATGACCATGATCCTTATTACATAGCAATCCAAATACGGTATAGTTTTTAGGCAAAACTATTCCAGTGTTCCGTTAAAAACGTACTCTTTATCAATTATTGAATGACTCCTAGTTCCACACCCTTTACTAATTCAAACCGCCATTACCCTATGAAATTTGTTTTTCGTCCAAAAAATATGTTAGAGAGGCACCATAAACGTTGCGGTAAAGAGCCATCAATTTTATTCTAGGTATCGGAGGTGGCCGTGGGACCTTTGGCATGGCATGGAGAAGTCCTGGACACTCGATGCCGCTTGCCGTTTAGGCATCGCGTTTCGAGCCGCCCTCGGGTACAAAGGGCACAACGGGCCTGCTAATGCTACGCGCTGGTGGCACCTCCGATTATTACACGGTACCCGCCGTTTCTTCCCTTGCAGCCGGAAAGACGGACAAGGGGAAGCGGCAGAAAACTCCGTTCTTTTTTTGTACCTAATCGTGTCAGCTATCGTCGCAGGTAACGTGCTGTGCGGCGAAGAGGCGTTAAGAAGCGAGGCCGGGTTGTAGTGCGAAAGTTCAACTTCAAAAATTGTTTTCTCCCTTTAAACAAAAATTCCTTTGATTAAACTTTTAGAATCAAAAGATTATCGATTGTTCTTCCAAACCCATCATATTTTGTATTTTACTTGGACCACCTCAGGGTGAAATAAACGGCTGTTTATGCGTCAAAACGCACTTTTTGGCAACTTCAGGATTTTTGTTTGCTGCGAGATATTTAATTGAGCGGTTTTAAACATTCTTTATAGATTATGCACCTGCAGGGCAGCCGGTAAAAATATTATTTTAAGTCCCGATAGCAATTAGATACTTTTAAAACAAGATAAAAAAATGTTAAAATTTTCAAATTCTTTTTATTTATTTTTAATATTTAAATTAGACAAAACTTTACAAGCCCAACCACATTGTAACTCGAAAGCCGTGCAAATTTAGGAAAAAAATATTTTTGGGTGTTTCACTAAAAAGCTGATTTTTCATCAATCATTGAGTGATGCCTAGTTTCACGCTGTTTTTAAAAGATAAAACCGCGCTCTCGGCGTCAAATTTTTTTTCGACAAAATATTTCATGGCATGGTTACAA
>JAZHYW010029360.1:0-22944 GCA_037355805.1 Ixodes ricinus
TATTATTATTAGTATAAGAAGTCGTCGGGCTCCGCCGTTCCTTTTGACCACTGGCAAATATTAGCCTTTATTTTGATGATTTCTTCGACTTAAATCCTCTGCGAAGTCTTACCATCTGGACAAGAAGGAGTGTCTCTATGGGGCTGTCGATCGACGTCCTACCATCCTAAGTAAGGCGGGCATATCGTCTGAGGCGATCGCTGAACCGCCTGCACGATCGCCGCCATGTTCCTTACGGCCAGCTTGCCCCAGTACCATTGACGCCAACTGTGTGCCTGGCATCGGAGTGCTCAACATCGCTCAAGGCCACCGCTGCACGCCGACTCAGCTATTGCACCAAGTGAGGGCTCTCGTCAATCGCCTACACCTTAAGACTTCATGATCTCTGGACATACTGTTTTCACGGTGGGAATCGTGCGCTCATTACGCGCACAGATCTCACGGTGTGCTATTTCCTCAGCTTGGTACCGATCGCTTCCCCTTCGCATCCTGCTGCCGCCAGTTGAGACCGGCCGAGGCCCCGTCGACTGACACCGAGGACACGATGTGGGTCGTCATCCTCTACAACCGAATTCTACGGTTGAAACAGGGACCCTAAAGCCATCGTCGGCACTGTCGGCGGTTAGGTTTCACTGGTGATTACTAACTTCTCCGCTTTCGGAAGGTGCTCTCGTGGGCTCGACTCAGGACGACATACGTGATACAAACGCTGTGTCTAAATCGCCTGAAGCTCGCCACTATACAACCAAAAGACGGCTTTTCCAAGTATTTTGCGGTTCCACTTAGTGACAGGCCACCCTGCTGCTTTTCGCCACAACGCTGCTCATCGCTGGTCTCTCCTGGTCAGTGACACGCCTCCTGCCGTTACGCTGCTGGTTTTCGGCAGTGTTTTGCTCACGACCTTCGTTGTCACCACCGACAGTTTCCGAGTTCCCGCTCATATCGAGTAACTCTGCTCCAGCGTCACCCACACTAACTCGCGTAGCAATGGGTGATTCCAACGAGTGCATCTCATGTCACAAACCAACGCCTGCTGACGGTAGATTCATGACATGTTCTGAATGTTACTGTAGCTATCATTTAGGCCAGGGCTGCTCGGGCATTGCACCAAACACATTTAATGCGATGAGTGATACAAAACGAGATGTATGGAAGTGCAAGAGCTGCAGACCTGGCAGTAGGCGAGGCAATCTTAGTAGCCAAACAGACAATACGCAGTTTGACGCAAGCGTTTCATCACAGCTGTCTGCCATTCAGGCTCAGCTTAAAGCTCTACCTGACATTAGCTCGAAAGTCGAAGCTCTGATAAGCCAGACCAAAGACCTACTGCCCCTAGCAGCAGAAGTAGCAAACCTAAATAAGACTATAAGCGAGCTGCAAGACACAGTGTCATTTGTCTCCAAGCAATATGACACCGTGATGGAGGGCTTGAAGTCTGGCGAAACTGCTCTAAAGGCTTGTGAATCTGAAGTGGCAGCTCTAAAAGCCACGGTTGCTGCCCAAGCATCACAGCTTGCAAGCCTACACGCGAATATAGGCGAATCTGAAGTGTCTGTTCTGCGAGAGACAGTCACTGCCCAAGCTTCACAGCTTGAGGTATTACGCGCTGAAATAAGCGAATCCGAGCAGCAGTGTCGCAGAGCCAATATGGAGGTTTGCGGCCTTCCAGTTGTTGAGAACGAGGATCTCACAGGCCGTCTGTCGGAAATCGCGGCGAAACTCGACCTACAGGGATTTCGACATTCAGACATTGAGTCAATTCACCGCCTTCCTGCAAAACAGAACACAATCCCAAAAATCCTGGTAAAGTTCAATCATGTCGCAATCAGGGAGCGATGGTTTGCAGCTAGAAAGAAACTGCGCGCCCTTTCTGAGAACAACGCACTGCCAAAAATGTTCTTCAATGAAAACTTAACACAAGCAAAGCGGGAACTTTTCTGGCTAGCGAAAGGAAGGCTCGCGAAGTGAATTTTAAATTTGTTTGGACTAAGGAAGGAAGAATCCTCGTCAAAAAGTCTGAGGGAACAACAGTTATTCATATTGCCAGAAAGAGCGATTTAGACAAGATTAAGTGAGCTCATGGGTTCCAGTTTTTTCACCTTTCCCGATGTATGCGCATTCAAAATTTGTTTTAGCCATACTTCTGGTAATTCATTTGGACTGCTCAACCTGAACATTCGTAGTATAAGAAAATACTGGGATGAGTTTTTGGTGATTGCTCTAAACTTAAACGACATAATTGACGCATTTGTTCTAACAGAAATTAATACTCCCTCCGAATCGCTGGAGCTTTTTGTTTTGCCTGGGTATCGTTCTTTCTGCTATACACGCCCTGACAGACGCGGTGGCGGAATCGCAGTTTTTGTTAGAGACGTATACACCACATCCCGATTGGACATTTCCTTCGTTTATGCTGAATCTGTCGCTTTGCGGATAATCACGAAACATGCCTCGTTCTTGCTAATGGCAGTCTATCGCCCTCCGTCCAACAGTGCTTCCAATTTTATTCTAGAACTTGAAAACGTCGTATCATCATGGACGTTAGAACAACAGGTGTGTGTGGTGGGAGATTTTAACATAGATACATTAGCCTCATCCAAACCAGTAGTAATTGATTACCTTACACTTTTTTATTCTCATGGTATTGAATGCAGCATTCAGTCTCCAACAAGGGAAGAGTTCTTAAATGGATCACTAGTTGCATCGTGTCTTGATCACATAAACGTGCGTGGCCCAAGTTTTAATATTCAATCCTGTGTAATCAATCAAAAACTGGCAGACCATTATTTTACAGCATGTCAGTGGACACCCTTGTCCCGTCATGATACGCAAAAGTTTCCAGGCGAAGATAAAACGACTGACGCTTGGATCGTAGATAACCGGAAACTTGACTTGTCCATACAATCTTTCACTTGGTCATCATTACTTGACTCAAACGACGCTTGTCAAGTGTACAAAAAATTTTGTGAACAAATCCAGTTTTTCAGAAATGAAGCGAAGCGTCCAATCAGTTTCAGGAAACGAAAAAAGGAAAGCCATTGGATAACCCCAGATATTATTAAAGCAATCGAATACAAAGACCTGTTGTGGAGACGATCCAAGCGTGCCCCGAATAATAGCGCGCTGCACCTCGAATTTAAGATAGAAAGAAATAAAGTATGTGCGCTGATACGCGCTTCAAAACGGCGCTACTTTAGAGGACAGTTTGATAAAGCCGCAAATAACCCCAAACAGACGTGGTCCATCGTCAACCAACTGCGTGGGAAAAATACATATCCAGAGTCTCCCTTGCAATACTTTAAAGATGATCCCCAGCTAGTTGCAAATTCATTCAACAATTATTTTGCAAGCACATCACGAGTAACATCTGAGGCTTCTCTCGGCGCTTGCAGCCTAAATAATTCAATTTGTGAATCAGCACTTTTACCAACCATCACTGATGTTGACCTGCATTCTCTGGTGTTTAGCTTCAAAGAAACGAAACCAAACGGAATTGATGGCATATCGATCAGAATTCTACGACACAATTTTGCGGCTTTAACTACTGTTCTTTTATTCATGCTAAACGGTTTCATAACGACCGGTGTAATTCCAAGAGCCTTAAAAACAGCACTTGTTAAACCTTTTTTCAAAAAGGGTCAAAAAGACAAATATGAAAACTATCGACCAATCTCCATATTGCCTGTCATAGGTCAGCTTCTGGAAAAGCACTTGCTAATAACTATGTCAGGATTCCTCAACAAGTTCTCAGCAATTTCACCGAGACAATTCGGTTTTGTACAGGGTCTTGGAACTGTTTCACTGTTAGAAGAATTTTCCGACCTCCTCCATTCTGCTTTTGACAATAATCTATACAGTTGCGCCCTATTTTTAGATATTTCTAAAGCTTTTGACTCGGTCGACCACAGTATATTGCTTCAGAAATTGCACAAGCTGGGATTTCGTGGCAACTTTCACACACTTCTTACAAATTATCTCTCGAATCGTTCCCAGGTTGTTGCTCTGGGAGGTCTAAACATGAGCACACAGGTGTCTCTGACATGTGGCGTTCCACAAGGATCCATAATCTCCCCTTATTGTTTAATATTTATGTGAATGATCTTGAAGAAAACATCTTAAATTGTCATATATTTCAATATGCGGATGATACAGTTTTAGTCGCGTGTCACACCAACTACACATCAGCTGTACAAATACTACAACAAGCTGTTTTCACTGCTATGAACTGGTTTCGTGACAACCGTTTCAAAGTTAACGCTTCAAAAACTAGTTTAGTATGCTTTCGAAATCCTTTAAAACAAACTGTGACAAACATTCCTTTGTTCATTCATACCTCTGATTGTGCTTCTTGTTCCTGTACGGCGGTTTCTT
The DNA here is from genome assembly GCA_037355805.1 of Ixodes ricinus. Taxonomy (NCBI): domain Eukaryota; kingdom Metazoa; phylum Arthropoda; class Arachnida; order Ixodida; family Ixodidae; genus Ixodes; species Ixodes ricinus. The sequence continues at coordinate 4,372 of JAZHYW010029360.1, forward strand.
ATGTCAATTCAGTTAAATACCTGGGAGTTTATTTTGACAGCGACCTTGCTTGGAACACCCACCTGTCCTATATTTGTAGCAAACTTAGAAGTACTGCCTGGCTTTTGTACACCATTCGGCATCTTGCTCCGATCTGTGTGCGCCGAGCTATTGCCAGCAGTCTTGCATACGGCGTTTTAAGATATGGAATTACTATTCTTTACAATTGCCCCATAAGATGGCAAGTACGCATCGATAATATTCTGCGGAACTTACTGAAGAGCGTGGCATATAACTGTGATTTGACAGAATGCGGAAGTATCTTTGAGTATCTTGGTTTACCTTCCTTCCGAAAGTTGTTCGTAAATTCAGTAATTCTGCGCCACTTTTGGATGGATGATTTCAAAAAAGCATTCATGTCCTCCCGAGTTCTAAGAGATTGTCCTCGCTATATTGTACCTCGTTCTTATACTCGGTACGGACAAGCTACTCGTGATATTTATGTCCCGAAAATATTTAATTCGCTTCCTGATGACATTTTTACGCTTACCTCAAAGAAGCAACTGAAAAAATTCCTAATTGATTGGACTCTACCTTAAGTACTCGTTAATGTTTCCTTACCTTTTTTTTTTTTTTGACAACCTTGTCGGAATCTTTTTATTTTACCTGTATGTATCTTTATAGTGTTTCTACCGGTCCACTGTGATTGACTATCTCTGTCCGTGGCATGTATATATATATATATATGTATACTCTGTGTGTATTTCTACATGTACCTGTACATATGTCTATAATGTTTGTACCAGTCCGCTGTGATCTACTATCTCTATCCGTGCCATGTACAAAGTAGTGTTGGTATAAATTGATCGATTAACCTTCCGATTAATCGATTAAGGCTTTAATCGCGATCAAATTTTTTAACCGGTTAATCGGTTTTTTAATCGGTACTCAAAAAGAAGTCAACTGGACGCACACATGGCTCTATCTTGGACGACCTGCCCGAACTAGGGGTAACTCATAACCCCCCCCCTCCCCCCCCCTTTAAGGAAAACGCTGCGTGGCGTGCATCCGGTCGTTCTGTCCTGAGCCTGAGCGGTTTTCTGTTCCACAGCGAGGTGCTATGAGTATGAGCAAGGATCAATTCTCGCGCTCGCGAAGCGCCACGTGTTCGAGGATATACGTTACAGTTCTACCGAGGCCAGACGAACAAGCCGGGCCCGCAATTGATCCCTTTACGACCGCGAAACTTCACTTGTTGAGGATCTATTACACATCCTGCCCAGGCAAGACAAACAAGCAGAAAAACAAGCTGGGAAGCTAACAACGCCATGGTTACTTGTTCCAGTATTCGGCCCGTACAAATGGACGAGTTCACGAGTATGAAAGGCAATCTCGCTGGAAAGTTTGGGTTTAAAGTAAACTCCAGCGGTGAAGTTTTTAACTCAAAGGAAGTCCACTGCATCGTCTGCAAAAAGCCGTTTTCATACAGTGGAAGCGTAAGTTCGCTTCAGTATCACCTACGAGCGAAGCACCCATGTACGCCGCTGCAGCAAGGACCATCCGCTAAAACGCAGACAACAATCAACGCCTTCTTGTCGAAGCCCCTTTCTCTGAAAAAAGAAGGAAGCATCGCCCAAACCCTGACTGCTTGTCTTCCTGTCGGAGAATGTGGACAAACTTCTTAGTCTTCGGAGCTGGAGCAAAAATATATGAGTCTTTGAATCGTTGAACTATATGTATCCTCAATTGTAAATGTCCTTCGCGCCGTGCAACAGGGAGTAAAATAAGTCTTCAAAGGGAAGACGAGTTGTTGCATTATTTTTAATATATTATTTATAAAAATCAACGCAACCGATTAATCGATTAATTAATCGATTAAAGGGTGGCGATTAATCGGGTTAAAATTTTTAATCGACGCCCAGCCCTAATACAAAGTGATTGACTATACCGCCGCCTCCCCTCCCTTCCCTCCCCACCCCGGACAACTATGACTGTTTATCGGTGTTAGTTTGTTAACTAGATGTATATAATGACTTGCTACCTCTTCCGGGCCATGTCCCACAAGCCTACTTTGGCTTTGACGGGCCCGAAAATATCGAAAACAAACATGAAAGCGGAATAAATATTATTATTATTATTATTATTATTATCCTGTCCTGAAAATTCACTACATACAGCTCGATACAAAGGGGTTGGGAAATACGTTTCTGTTGAAGACGCTTTCGAGAAATAGTACTCAGATATTCCAAAGAAAAACGCGCGGTTAAAAGTTGGTATGCACCGACAACTTCCTTCAAATACGCACTCAATGGCGCCGTAGTACCGTCACTAGAAGAAACAATGAAAAGCACACTGCGTCGACACTTGATCAAAAAACAACATCAAGCGAAAGTTGAATTGGGGTTATTTCATGCAGAGGAGGGGACTGTGAAAGTGCAAAAAGGCATATCAGATGGCCTTGACTTCAAAGCGTCTTATGCCAAGCCAGAGCGGTGGCGTCATATAGAGTCGTAAATATCTTGAATCGGAGATAAAATCCTATTTTGATATCCTCTTGAAGGGACAAAAAACTCCCTAAGTGCCTGGATAGAACGCGTATGTCAAAATATAAACTTAAGGGGGAAAAAGGCGTACTACTTAAGTTGCAGAAACTCATTTTGAGCATTGCGACGAGCTTCTATTTTGAAACGACACGCCAAAAATAGAAGCACGTTTCAAAATTGCTACTCACTCGGAATGATTCCCACGACGTAAATACGGCGCTAATATTTTTGTTTGTTTTGCGTGGAAAGTTTATTTTGTGCCAAACGTCAGCAATCCAGGAACTTAAACAAAAAATGTTTGGGGAGTTCAACGCCACTGTTAGCGATTCCGAAATAATCTTCCATTTCGGGGCGACGAGCTGAAATATTATAATCGCTCCTAACACAAAATACGTCTCGCGATGTCAACGTTGCGATTAAAGAATTTTGTTTTTTGGGGGGAAGGTTTATTTCGTGAGATACGTGTCCTATACAATCACGTAACAAACAAAATTGGGTGAAAAAAAAGGGGGGGGGGGGGGTTGTGTGTCTTTAAGAACAAAAAACAATTTTGAAAGAAAACAAAACAGGAACGTTCACGAACGTTTTTACGTCGGCATCCTCCAGTATAACGTTCCCCGACGTACGAGGATAACGCAAGTTTTTGCTTCTACTCTCACACTTGTGCGCACACCAACAGCGCTGCCTAGACAACGAGCCGAGACCTCGGCCAATACCAACTTGAAGACAAGGCCCTCGCACTACGTCACCGTTAGTAGACAACTGACCTACCACCACCAAGATGGCAAACACGCCGAAGCTCGACGAGAGAGGCCGCAGAGCGGCAGACGCGTGCGTCTTGGCGTCGCGCCGCGTGCTATAGCGTCGCACTCGCTGCGAGACGCTAAAAGAGGCACAAGACGCGCTGCAGGCGGCGATGCTGGTGCGAGCTCGACGGGGCGGCGTGGATCCACCGGTGATGACGTTTGCGGAGGAAAGGCGCCCGCCTCGTATACACGGTGTGGCCTCAGCGCGCTACGGGCCTACGTGAAATTGCGCGTCGTGTCTTCGCTCGTTGCAGTGCGTGCGTGGTGGCCGCTCTTGCCGTTAATGCGAGATACGAAGTGTTCCCGCGATGCTGTACGTCATTAGCGTCGATACATGGAGCGAGTGATGTGTACTCGAACGGCGACATGTTGCGCCGTGTGGCGTTCCGCGGACGCGGAAAAAGGGGTTGTGTTAATATCGCCTAGAAGACGAGGCCGGTGCCGCCTTCCACTGCGTCAGCATTCCAGCCAGCGCGGGGATCGAGTAACGACAATGCATGCGAGCTGGCCCTATCTCGCACGTGGTATTGGTTGTGCATCTACGCCTCGGCGTCGCTCAGCCGATGTTGCGCTTCTTTTCGGGGTTCCTTCTTAGTGCCCTTGAAAGAATACGGACGGTGCTTTTTTTGGATTTTAAGTGGTATTATCCGTTTTGGCCAGTTGACTGCGATGCTATAACACGCTGAGCCGTCGTGCCGAGCGGGGCGACCACCGAACGGATAATCTAAGTTGCACGTGTTACAAATTTCGTGGTATAGCATGTTTCTCCGATATAAAAACGTGCTATATACAACGAAAAAAATATTTGGGAGCTTTTAAATGGAAGAAATAACCAGGTTTAAACTATGGTTTCTCGCGCCGAACGCAAGCGGGCAGTAATGGAGTCGCTTTTGGTTTTGAAGACAGAACGCTCGAGTAAGAAGCTTTGTTTTGAAAAGCCGTAACATAGTTTATTTTCCATTATCAGCGATGGCGTAGACTGAGGGGAAAAGCAGCATTTACGCAGCTTGACGAGCCTTCGCGGTGCCACTAAAAGGCAAATAACAACACCGTGAGTTTAAATAGAAAATAAAAATCATTATTCAAACAAATAAACAATGTGCACTTTTATACTATAATGATATGGATGCCATGGTTGTTCAGTGAGTAGCGCCAAATTCTATAGTGATGCGGTACGATATAATAGTTGAGCAAATTAATTATATCTTTGGTATTCGAAGTGATTTTAGCGATTAGAGAATACACCATGATGTCTCTGCCGGGTTCGTTTACTTGAAATGCGCAAATGAAGATCAACGAAGTTTAAAAATGCTTTGAATGCACCTTTCATGGAAGACTTGTACGTTAGTATTAACTGTAGAAGATACTTTTTTAATAATCAGTTATGGAAGGCTTCTCAAACCAAGACAATAACTCGGTTTGCATGAATGCGATCGTAGCATATCGAATCAAGCAGGAACCAAGCACGTGTACCCTGTATTCTTACTCCTTCCTCTTCTAACCATCTTTCTACCGATCGAAATTGTCCAATCTCGAGACATGACCGAGGGGGGGGGGCTTTAAGTAACATTCGCTTCTGCTTGAAGAGCGGTTTCTGCCCCACCCCGAGTATAACCTTGCACTGGATGCACGTATTGGAGGTTGGGTTAAGAAAAGATATGTATAAAGTAGAAGAGGGCAGTTGATATACTGGTATGAAACATTTGTATTATGTATTACGCCTCCTATTTGTTTAAAGTTTCGCACGAAAGAATCTTTTGCAAGTCATTGTTGCTTTGTACTATCGCTATTAGTACACATATTATTGACACGTAGAAGCCTCGCTTTGTTTAGGTGTGGGAGCCTCACTCAAGTCCCTTCGAAAGGCATCGTATACGGTGACAACTCGAATCCGGGGTGACTAAACTTCATTTCAGCTTAAGTCCAGACGCAGCCGACGCTACGAGCTAATGGGACCAATCAAGAAGCGTCAAAAGCGCAAGTCACTGGGCCTTGTCTGTTTATGATTGGTTCAGCAATGATAGAATACATGTACGGAAACACGACGAACACCATAATGCGCTTTTGACGCATGTCTGATTGGTTCCCTCTCAGCTCGTATACCCTCGACCGCGTCTGGACTTAAGTGTCCAGAGTCAGTTCCATCGAAGTTTGTATATTTTGTTTGGGGGTAGCATTCTTTGGTCACTGAAAACTCCAAAACGTAGTGCGTGGTGGGTCCCGTGAATCTTACAATCACTCCTTAGTCAATTGGGGAGCAGCATTAGCCGATAACCACGCCGAAAAACGAATTGTCTTACAACGAAACGAACACCATTATTTTCTGACCTCACAGAATGGGACACCGCGAATCGTGCGCATCTGTGTATAATCGCCTACGGTTGCTTAGAATGTACGATGATAACATCTATAGAATATACTTTTTGCTATGTGATTGGAACAGCGGGGAGAATTTGGAATTCATATACTGTAAAACCCTTAATGTTCGCGAGCCCTTAATTTTCGGGAATTTCGCGAATTGAAAAATTCGGCAAATTTAAGGGCACGCGAAAATTTCGATCTTTAAGAATTTCAATGCAGGCATCTGGAATTCGCGAAATTTAGTGGCCGCGATTCTGTCCTTTGTGACCGATTCGCGAAAAATAGGGAGCCGCGAAATTAAAGGGTTTTACAGTATAGGTACACCTGCTGCACTAGGTTGCGCGTTCTGGCGTCTAAACCGGTAATTTTTGAAAAGTAGAAATCTTGAACAAAAAAAACAAAAAACTCTGCACTTGCATTTGTCACCGATTTGTCTTAGTAATTTAAGGCTGGAGCTAAGGTGCGACGAAACAAACCGAAAATCGCAGGCATTTGCTGCACGCAAGTCTAAAATATGGTTTTGTTAAAAAACATATTTGCAATTCGTGTACAATAAACACCCACCGTTAATTCGTAAAAAAAAAAAAAAAACCGCACCAACCTGGAAACACGAAAATTAGTATATATATATATATATATATATATATATATATATATATGGCTTGGTGGCACATGTGTTCCAACCTTAAAAACCTATGCCAAAAAAAAAGCATTAAAGTTTGAATTTGAAAGAGTAGTTTCATTCCATTCTTCAGGAAACCAACCGCACGAGGGTATTTGCGGTACGGCAATCGCTAATAAATTTTTAAGGCGACTATACTTGCAATAATGTGCTTAGATATGGGCCAGTTGGTTTACATTGCAAAGAGTATAAAGTGCCGAAAAAACACGGACAGAGACACGAAGACAACGATACAAGGCGCACTACTCGCATACTTGCAGTTGGTGTGTGGTACAGTATACGTTCGTTCCTCGAAAATAGGGTCAAATTATTTTCGCATGCTCCGATTCTTCTCCGATTTTCGTATGTTTTATCGCCCACGTGCCTTTACTTCAAAATTTATCCACAAAAAAAAAAAAAACGCGAGCGCGTGCGGCGCATTTACCGACAAGCCAAGCATGCACCTAGTATTCCGATCATTTATGCTAAAGGTTTATTGTAAGCTCGATACTGTTTACCCCCTGCACTGAGCAGCAGTTTCCCAAAAGAGGTCTACTGACAGAACAGCTCTACTTTGCGTGGGCGGCCGCTTTGATATTTGAGGGCAGAGCCTGTCAGGCGGATCTTATGTCGCACCGTAATCTTCGCTACTCTCCAAGTGGAGACAAAACAGAGCGTAGTTCCACTCTCCACCACTGCACGCGTGACGGTCCCACCTCACGGTCAATAGACCCTTCCGGAAAATCCCAGGAGACCTCGCGGCGAATGGGAATTGTGGGGCTGCTCCGATGTACGCTCGTGCCGGCTCGAACACTTCGTATGTTCTGGTAGCGACGCGGTTCATTCTCTCTTATCAGGAGGAGCTCAGGACGCTAAAAAAATAAAGCGAACAGAAAAGGAGCTCATCACATACACCGTTTTCCTTTCCTTCTGCCTTCTATATGTTCTGCAACCACAGAATGTTAAACCAACGTCAACTTGGTCCTCGCCTCTTGGATAATCTCACGTGCCGTACATCCGAACCTCACAATGCGCCAAGCGTATACGGTGAGGGCGCCACATATTTGCGGAAAGGTCTAAACGCGGTGTTTCCGACTGGTGCAGCGTGCGCCGCGCGAAGCTAAATTCGGTTGGCTCGTAATCCCACGGGCACCTTCACAAAAAGAGAACGGCGGCCAAATGCACTGCGCTAAAAAAAAAAGAAGAAAAAAAACTGCTTTTATTTATCAACTGAACACTCATGTAGCCAATCACTGCGAACAACAGAAAGATCTTAGCGAACGACGAAGTTCAGAATATGATCAGACCTCGAGAAACGCGATATAGTAAGCGTGAAGAGTGGCCACCGAAGCCCTATCGCGGCCCAGCTCTTAGGATTCACAACACCCGCTAGCGGGCGCAGTGGTGCTCTAGTTATTTACACATTCGTTATATTTGTACCATTTAGAAATATATTTTGATTTCATTTAAATATTTCTTAAACTATTAGTAGCTTCGAACGTTTAAAAAAAAATATATTGCCACGACTGCGACTGGGGCTGGGGCTTTGGCAAGGCGCACAACTTGGCAGCCGCCATAACGTCAGTCAAGGTGGCGGGGGGCAGGTGCGACGTGTTGTTGCTGTCATCGCGTGGAGTTCTCGACGTTCTTTCTTTGTGGCGAAGGTGAGACGGTTCAAGCGCAACCACGTGGAGAGTGTCTCGCGTCTCTGAGCGTCAGCTGCGTCGCCTAAAACTGCTCTTTTCAGTTTCCCGTAAGTCCAAGCGAGCTGACTCTACAAACACGGACGTGTTGTTTCGAACGACGCTTTCACTTCACTGCACGAGCGTGCCGTGCATCGCAGGTTCGTTTGAGCGTTTGAAGCGTCGAGCTCGCTCTCCTTGCTCCTCCTTTGCTCGCCCCTACGGTGAAACGGAGCACGCTTTTCTACGGACGCCTGCAGAACAGTTACTTTTGTTGTGGTTGTCTTTGTGGTCCCAATACATATTTGTGCATTACTCAATCTTTCTGTTCGGTTGTATCCTTCGTTTCTCTATTGAGTGCGGCGGTTTTAATTTATATTTTATATTCTGCACGATCTGCTCTGGAATTTAGAATTTACGCGTGCATTTAAAGGGATACTAAAACGAAATTTCGGCGCTTATTTCTACACGTGTTCCAAGGGAGCAGTATCACATGGGACACTCCAATCTCTCGTTGAAGACTCGAAATTGAATTTTAAAACGAATTAAACTATTAGCAAATGGCACCTGGTGGACGTCGCTAAAGCCTCGTTTGTAATGTCCGTCTAGGAACGTTGACATGCAGTGACGATGCCTGTCCCATGCCGTGCGTAAGCATGTGCAGCGTGCGCGTGAACGTAGCTTTGGAAAGCTTGTAATTGCACGCACTTGCACGCACGAGCAGAGACATGGCGGCGGCCAGATGCCCTGCTAGCAATCGTCTTGTTGACGTCAGCCTCGCCGCAACTTTGCTTGTCCCGAGACAGGCTACGTCGCGATTACTCCGGATGTCACGTGCTCTCCGCTGGCCGCTCTCCGAGCGCTTGCCAGAGTGGGCCGTTTAGAACGAAAAATAGTCATCAGGCTCAAAATACAAACGTGCGATTGTCATTTACGGATATTGTGAATCATATTCAGCCCTATCTCTGAACACGACGGGCATAGTTCAAATTTCGTTGAAGTATCCCTTTGATTCCTACCTAAATGCAAAATTCTAGTTAGTCATGGTAGAGTAGGTGGCGCAAGCTACCGCCTGATACGAACGGAATCCAATATATTAGTTATCCACACATTCAGATAGCAGCCATCTATGTATCTAGCGATGTAGTGAACGGAAGCGCCAAAACAGGAAGTGGAGACCAACTCACAACAGCCGCTACGTACGCTGACAGTCAAGTGATCCGCTTGGGTTTATGGGAGCGGCATACTTTACGTTACACCAGAGCCGTATATTGAGGGAGTTTGGCAATTCATTGGGAAGTATAGGAGGCAAATCAGGAGGCGCGATTGGCCGAGCGGGCTGGGCGTGTTCCAGGGCGTCTTCACAGATTCGAATGTGGCCAGCCAGAAGTCGCAAATAATGCCCTGGCGGTGGTCACGAGAAACAAAATTAATGAGTGCGTCAGAGTAACTCTCGGTGACTGAAAATTTGATGCACGTGAATTTTCGATCACGACCATGCCTAATCAAAATCTAGATTCTAGAAGAACGATCGACCTGATCCACACGCCAGACGCAGAGGGCCGGGAAAATGTCATCCGAGCGGTCAGACTCCGACCGAGCAAAAGAGAGTTCGAGCTGCAAATTCGATTCATACATCTTTTTGCATGATCATAATCGAAACATCACGTGCACTTTATTTTCAATTATGAAGATTTACTCAATTTAACTGTTACCACTTATTAAAACTGTTTCTCGCTACCACCACTAGGGGATTATTTTCGGCTTCTGGTTGGCCTAGAGAGCACGTCACGCCTTCTATCTGCGACTCGTGCACGCCCTGGCCCCGCCCGCTCCTCCCATTGACCAACTCTCTCTGTATATTTAATATTACTCTATGGTTCTACCCTGCCTCGTAACTTGGCAAAGGGTAAACGCTACGCCCTACATTGCGTTCCGACGACTTCGATGTGCGCTACCACCATAGCCTCCTCTATACTGACAAAGCCTGGCAGATCGCCACGAGAAGCGGCCGCCGAAATTGAAAAGGGAGAGCGGCAGACAACGGATGAGAGGAGAGCTAGGTGACGGGCGCCCCGCTGTGGCGAGACGCTGAAACACACTTCTTCTGAGCGATGGAATGTCCGCTCGTGCTCCTCGCGTTCCTCGCGCTACAGCTTCTTTTTTCGTCAGGTTTGAAAACCATATTTCGAGTCCTCGCCACTGCAAAAGCTGTGCGCTGACGACCAGGTTCACCGAGAAATGCTCTGTGCTACCAGATCCTCGCGCTTCAAATCTCCGACCGGGCACTCTATGGCCCCGTCGTCGAGCTGCCAGGTTTTGTGAGTATAGAGGAGGCTCTGGCGCTACGTATGCGAGCGCACACAGATTAGAGCTTGACGCAGCGAAAATCCCTTGCCGTAAAAGCGCACTCCGGTGATACGTATAGTCATCACTCCGTTGTTCCGATTGGTCCGCAAGGATACGCCCACGGCTTTCTCATAGAGTAATACAGTAAACGTATAGAGAGGACATAGAAGCCGATTCGCGGCTCAAATACGTGCGTCTAATGCCGTCCGCTCAGCGGCGCTTCTGTGTAAAATATTTTGAGCTTATTATGAAGGTTTTGTGAATAAATACTTCTGCTGAAACTTGTGATGTTTGAAGACTATTTTGGGCTTTGAATGTGTCTAAATAACACTTATAGTTTGCATCACATAGACCTCGTGATGTATGGCACCGGCCCGCCGGCCGGTAGCGAGCGTCCACGGGTCTCGCCGGTCCCGCGTGGCACTCTGATCCGGTCGTTGTGAGTTCCTGTAACGAACTTTCTACGCAGTAGCTTCGGTCGGGTCAGGTGTCCCCCTTGAACAGAAGGTAAGTTCACGGGTTCGTAGCGTTTCGTCGAAACACGTGTCATGGAAGCACCGAAACACGTTCCCCAGACAACTTTTCATGACACACGTTTCGCCGACACTGTGACGTTTCGTGGAAACTTTAGTAGACACGTACTCCTGCGACGTTTCGTCGATGACGCGCTTAAAGCAAGCGCGTAATCCATTAAAAGCACCCCCTCTCCCTCCCCCCCCAAAAAAAAAAAGAAAAACAGGCGAGACGCAAAACGTTTGTTGTGAAGACAGCAGAGTTGTGTTCGACGCAACGTCGAAAGGTTGGCAAGGTGTATAGTTGAAACTAACGCGGGAAGCTTTTCAATGAAACGAACGGCCTGTGGAACGTCGCATATTGACGAAACGATCCGTGGATGCGACAAACTGATTTCCATCGTACTATTCTCTCCGTCGCTCAATTTGAACGCTTTCGCAATGAACCGAGGGAACGCGTTGATGATGGTCCAATTGATATGTCTCTTATTCTTCTCTCGTGTGCCCGAGTGATGCCCTGCGGAAGCTACTTCTGTGTTCTCTGGTGCGCCAACAATGGGAAAACATAAAGAAAGCCAGGAGTTCGAGTTTTTTGGGGATTCCACGTGACCCAAAGTACTTTACTCGAAGCAAACGCTCGGTGGAGCTAAAATAGGTATATTCGTAATGACATTGTTTCTTCAAAATTAACTCGGCAGCTTCAATTACTGCTATAAATTTTGTATTACCGGCCACTATAAGAACCGCCAGTTCTTCCTCAGTTAGAAAGCACAGCTTCAGTTAAACAAGACAAACAAAAGTAAGTGTTAGAACCTTGTTGTCTACAAGTGAAAATTAGCCCTCAATGATCCGCAAAGTAAACCTCATGAAATGTTGACAAGAGATCCAATAAATATTTTCTTCGATGCCAATTCAGTTTGTATTGTCATATTCAAGCAAAGACGAAAACGCACAGATTTCTTTGTGCTCCGAATTAAAATTATCTTGTAAGGTTACCTCCCAAAGGGCTGGACATTTGGCTATGTAGGCTCGGAACACATGAGCACAGTTTGTTTAGCCATGTTGCACCGCTCAGCAGTAAGTAGAAAACCCATGTCAATGCGAAGCACTTAACATTGCGCATCGCATCGCAATGCAAAACCAAACAATGTCAAAAATCCGAGAAAACACATTTTGTAGTTTTCTTTTGCCCCTTTACCTTCAGTATGCATAATGTAGGAGATATAAAAAAATGGTTTGCAGGTCAAAGGCTTGGATACGCTATGCTAGGCTTTTGTGGAACGCTTGTTGTTTATTATTTGTGAACTTGACCTTAATTCTTTACTATGGACGACTCACATCATGGACGATGTTTCTGTGGAAGGTAGGTGTCCATGGTAACGATAAATAAATGTATATGACATCAGTATCTTGATGACACTAAGCCCTACACTTGTGCGTGAGTGACATTTGTGTTGAACCTTCATTTATTTATTTACGTACAGCTCCGTGCTGCTCCCTCCAGTTTAGGACACTGTGCGTGGATTTTGTTCGTCAAATTTCATAGCGGTGTGTTGTGTGCTAAAATATTGTGTTATGTTATCTTACCTTGGGCATCTGGTTCTGTTGTGCCTGTCCATGGATGCTGCATTAGCCATACTTTTTTACCTGAACAAATGTATTTCGGGGGATGTTTAGAGACGTTGAATCCTGTCAGATTCCGAGTAGAGTTGTCATTGTTTGGTAATGGCTCGCCCGCAGTGAGTTTCAGGCTATACCAATTCATGTGTTTTATATCAGTCGGAAATTTGAAATTTGTTTGTTTTATCCGGTGTGTGCTTCGCACTCTTATTATGCTCTTATGACTGGTGAGGATAAATGGCTTATTTATCTTTGCACTTGCTTCCCGTGGCCGAGTTGGCGTGAGAGCGAATGGATCATTCAGCATGTCCTCTGCGAAAAGTTTTTGTTAACTTGATTCCGCTAGAAATCGGTTACGAATTGTACGATATGCCGAACTCCTACATATTCATATATTTTTGTGAGTATTTGTTTCTTATAAAACATACAGAGCTTCTGAAGCAAATCATGGATATATGAACGTGATCCAATAAAATGTTTTAGAAGCACTTACTATAGTTGACCTCAAAATGTTCCACCAGCCAGGAGTCAATGCGGCGATTGTGTAACTCAATTGTTTAACAATGTATAAACAAAATATACACTTTCTTTTTTAGTGAATTAAGTTAAAAGTTTGTGCGGCGCGATTTGTAAGATTTCTATCGTAAAAATCAAAATAAATCTGCGTCCACATTAAAAAAAAAAGAATACAGCGGGAGCCGAAAAGTTTTTCAGAGCCTAATGAGGCGGGGAGGAAAGAGAGGGGAAAAGGAGTAGCAAGAGGCGGGTACCGTAGCAGAAACGCCCAAACCGAAACCGAAACTACCTTGACCGGAAACGGAACGAGAATTATGCTTTATAACGCCCGTTAGGAGTTCCAGCTGTCAACTGGTCGAATAGGCCGAACTGGGCCACTGGGGCCTATGACATTGTCCTATCTTTACCTCGTGTATATTACTCTATGGCTTCCTGCCTACCAGCATTTCTTGCTTCAGACACATAGGCTGAGCGACGCCACCAAAAGTAATAGCTCGCATTCGGAACAATGCAGCCGCCACTTCCAGGCATTCCCAATGTTTCTTGCTTCAGCCGCTAGATAGCGACAAACGAAACGGGCCTCGCAGGTTACCGACACCGCTGCAAGCAATCTATCAGTGCCTGCTCCGCGAAAAAAACTCGGCGGATTTCTCCCACGCGCGAATAACGCTTAATCAACCCCTCCCTCCTTACTTTTTTTTCTCGCAAAAAAAAAGAAGAAAGGGAAAAATAAAGGAATCGTTTAAGAAAAAGACGGATACCAAGCAACACAGGCAGACTTCCTACCCGGCGGCGATCGCTGACCAAGTCACAAAAGAGCCGCAAGTCACGGGACATTAGCTCCGTTATCCGTCCGCGGAACCCGTACATTGGGGCACACCCTGGGACAGGGCATACTACCGGCTCGTCGTTGAACCCCGAAAGCTTACCTTTCGAACGGTGCCCCGGATTGCGTCGAAGGAGCAGTCGCGCACTTATGAGCGTTTTGCGTGACGGGTACCAGAGGCGGGAGCATCGACCGCTGCCGGCGTAACACGAACCGAGAAGGGAGGGACCACGCGCTCCTTCAGAGGACCAGCGTCGTCGACCGTGGCGTAATCGACGCGCCGAGCGCCAGAACGAGCCGTCACCACTCTACTCGTTGTCACACCAAGAAAAACAAAACAAAAAAACACGATGTTTTGCGCATTATTCGTGCGCTGCGCGAACCTAGTTCTTACAAGATTTGGCTGCCGAAGAAAGAAACGATGCTTTTGGCGTTCGAATCGTGCACGTTTGGGTAAAATACCATAAAGCGAATCCAAGATGCACCTACATATATCCTAAATGAACACGCGAAAGGGGAAACCAGTAACGTTCCGTGAACATATAGTCTCCTTAAGAACGGTCGCCTGCTTCAAACAAGCAACGGTGTTTTTGTCCGTCGGCGGCAAAGCAATCATCGGGTATATCTTGTGAATCTTTTACGCCACCTTCGCGTCTGTAGCAGAAAAAGGGTTCAATAAAACGTACGGTGTCCTGCAGTTTTTTTTTCCTCAATTGCGACTTCGGCGAAGCTCGAACTGAAAAGTGTACATCCGGTTTCTTCCGCCCTTTTTTGTTGGTTTCTCTCAAACGGAACTGCTCGAAACAAAACGCCACGTCCAGTGACGCGACTTTGGTACCACCCAATGGCGAAGCTTAAACCGCAGTAAACACTGCTCGTGTACATCGTACAAAGGACGCGGTCTGCAGAGACACGACGCCGGAATTAACAGCGGACACACCTCTAAGCGCGAAGCATCTTTGCCTCGTACGTTTGTATACGCCTCGAGTATGTACAGACCGTTTTTGCACATCCGATACGGTACGATAAGCCGTCCGGTACAAACTGCGCATGTGAGAATCTTCTGTGGTAGCGCATGCGCAGTTCGTACCGGAGGGCCCACCGAAACGTATCGGATGTGCGAGAACAGTTCCTTAAAACTCGCCATGAATCGGCCTCCATGTCCGTCGTCGAGGTTCCGACACGGGGAAGAAACAACAACGCTCCCGAGACGGTGGGCTTTCGTTCGATTTACTTGCACCTCCTCGCACCGGTGCAGAAAAGTGGAAAGGGTGTACAATTCCAGTCGTATCTCTCGATACGCGTATCGGAAGTACACTGCCCTACACACTTTTGTGCGCCGGTGCGGGGGAGCAGGTAAATCGAACAAAAGACACCGTCTGCCGACCGTCTTTTTTTTTTTTATGACTGTGACCACGGCTTTACGGACACCACGCCGCGGCAGCTCGAGAGATTCAGAACATAACCATTTTCCGGTGGGTTATGGCTGCGGGCGCTGTCATGACTTACGTTGCGCGAGATGTCTCGAAGAGACTCCGAGAACGTGCAAAACAGTATATTCAGCAAAAAAAAAAAAAAAAAAAAAGCGACGACAACACGAAGGTTACTTTGGCCCCCATCTAATGAACGTGCCAATTGACTTTTTTCTAAAAAAGAAAAGAAGAAAACCTATGGCGCTTGCGCAAAATGATAACACCCTCATCCGGGCTAAATGCAACCAGGAGTGCGACCGTTCTTAGGCCTACATTGTACTCGGCTACTGCGGAAACAAGATCTGCGTCGTGGTTCGTCTCGTTTCTCATTATGTCAAAAAACGGTATCGCCAAAGGCTGGAAAAAATAAAATTACGGGATAGTCGAGAGCGCCCATACTATTTTAGGTTTCGGTCGGCCAAGTTGTATACCATGAAGAGAGGAGCTTGTATAGCCGCCGTGAAAAGAAGCAAGTTACATGGAAAGTCACGGCGCCCGCACGAGCAGTGCTCATTGAGCGCTGCCGGGCACGCAGCGTACATTTTGTCATGAGTACGTCCATTCTGTAAGCTTCTGGCGAGTCTTCTATGCTTCGTTACGCCTCGCTTTGCAATTCTCTTCTATCCTCGAACTTAAAATTCCGAAGTTTTTGGCACTGTACGGTAGGTGGCGCGTTGAAGCTCGCCAATCTAAAGCCCCTCTACTGCAATCGTCAATGGACCTTTTTCAAAAAGAGTTCTGCGCATCCGTGAGCTTTCGACGCCCAGCGGCGAACGCTCGAATTACACCCGGTTTATCCGATGCTTAATTGGCGGAAGCGGAAGAAATCTGCGAGTTATGTGTAAAGTTCTCAAATGGGGGTCCGCGAAGCCCTGTCTCATCAGTCAAACCCGCCAATAAAATTTGTCTTTTTTTTTTTAGATTGAGAAGAAGCGTTCTAACTTTCGTGTGAGTTTTCTCATGAGTAGGTCAATGAGAGGAGTGTACTTCGCACTCCCCCATAGTTTTATTCATTTATTAAATCATTATCATTACCAAACGGGGTCCTCCATCATCTCCGCTGATCCACAAGAGGCCCAGGAAACATAAATGGTTGAGAACCACTGCGATACACGATGCCTTACTGCAAACCGAAATACGTAGATATTTATTGATATTCCTAATTACACATAAATAGCGCGAAGAACAGACGAAAGTTCTTATAATCATAACATAAATCACTTTTGGGCATTGGCTTGCATGAACTCGAAAATTCGCGAAATATTGCTTCGGGAGGCTAATCGTATATTAGGTTATACGTGCACTTGTTTTGGGCCCATACTTAACAACTCTGTGCTTTATCAGTCATACGCTCCAACACTTTATTAGACTGCCATATATCATCGCGAGACGGTTAGATATACCGCAAAACTTTACAATTTCGACGTCTACATTTGCTATAGTGTTGCGAACATCGCATTTCATCAGAAAACTGAACTGTTAACATGTTTTGCACATGACGTCATCACACTATATGCTGGTGGTCATTGCGATTTCTTCTTGATGAGAAGATCACACCCGGTGGTGCAAAATGCATGCTGCGAAAGGTTCGCGCTCAATGCAAGCCATGTATTTCAGAGACACAAATTATTCTTGCTTGGTGCAGCGTCGCCAGGAACGGCGAGAGCGTCTGGTACCACAGAAAAAAGTAGTTTCCGGGAGCACGCTTTTTTGTCTTCGCTGAAGATGCGGGGAAGAAGAACCTTTACAACACAGTATAATTTTAAAGCTCCCCCCCCCCCCCCGAGCAGTTTATAATATTATTTTATTTTTTCATTCCTGATAAAAAATTTTCCTAGTAAGATAACTTTTTTTTATTATCATATAGTCCTGAGAGGCTCCTTCCTACGTTTTGGGGGCGATCATTCGTGAATTATGTTTGTGTAATTTTTTACAGTAATCCCCTATTGCTTTTATTTTGCACCCAAGAACTGTGAAGTTTTAAAATAATCCGGAGGCTTGGGGAAGAACTTGAGAACTCCTGTGAGAATTGGAACGGCTGCGAATGTTCAGATTTCTGTCTGATGCCACTAGGATCTTTCTTTTCATGTATCCCTCCCGTACACACTAGTAGTTATATGGAACGTCGGATTAAGAAGTCACAGTCAGTTCTTTTAGTGCTGTTATTCTCGGGGACAACTTTCTTAGACAGTTCAGCAACAACAAAAACACGTTTGGATGCCTCACTGATGAGTACATGTAAAAGGGGTCGTGCAACAATTTTCGTACTTTCAGTAACTACAGCTAAAAACTCATTCCGGACGTTGATAACATGCAAAAGCACTCAACTCATTCGTTTTCTTTCCGCGCTATTGCAGACGCAGGAAAAAGAAAGGAAAGAAACAACTTTCTTCTCTACTCGCGATCAGAACGAGCGGTCACATCATCTGACGCTATTTATACTATATAACGTCAGTGTTCATCCTAGTCATGCGCTGGGGTTGGCAAAGTATAGAGGACGGGCTGAGCTTCAGACATTGTAAGAGTTCGGTCTTTCTTATTTTTGATTGAATACGAGCCATTACCCGGATGTTTGGCGATGCCGATTGTCATGAATTCGAGCACTCAACTCGGGCTCATGACGATCGAGTACATCACGGTGTAACGTGACTCGCGGTGGGTAGTCGTGATGCCATGTGACGTCAGGGTGTCAACAACGCTAATCAATCTATAGTCGGTGACAGGTCAAGAACGAAGTGGAAGCTCCTCCCCCTCTTTCCACTTTAGTAGAGCGGTCGCCGAAGAGGAGTCGACCTCCGCTCCACCGTTCGCTCTGCTAATGTAGAAAGGGTGGGAGGAGCTTCCACTTCGTTCTTGACCTGTCACCGACTATAGTGTCGTTCTCAATTTACGTCGACTTGACGCAGTGAGTCACGTGACGTCACGGGGCCACGTGACATGAAATTACTTAAAGACCGATGTACACTTCGCGCTTTCCACTTTTCCCCACTATCTCTTTTACCATATCCTCTCCACCTTTCAACTTGCCCCAACACGGCTTCCCTCGCAGTCTAGGAGAGGAGGGCGCTAACAGGATTATCTTCCCTGTAGAAAAGCGAAGTTGTGCGTCGGCCTTTAACATCATGTTTTGATACCGTGACGTCACGTGAAAACGTGACACACGATTAATCATAGTGTCAATACAAAAAGCGACAAGAAACCCACAATTTCTCATGCACTGCAATTCTGTATATGACGATTTGATCA
>JAZHYW010029361.1:0-44608 GCA_037355805.1 Ixodes ricinus
CCTTTAGCACAAGTACCTGTCGTAAAAGGAGCTGGAGAACGTGATCACATGGCGCATAAAGGTCCCTTTCGCTAAGGGAGGTCCTGTGTTAAACGGAGCTCGCCGAGCTCCCTTTACAGCTACAGGGAGAAGCCTCGGACCCACGAACTCATAATAAAAATCACAGATATATAAATATATCTTGTTTAATGAATTATAACAAATTGAATATTTATAAGCAGCAAATTATGAAATGCTTGTGAACACAAATGCGGTGGAATAATACATTAGCGAGGAACACATACTCCGGCTAGCAGGCAGCAGCGGCGGCACGTGGAAAACAATGTCTGCTACGAACCCGAACGCGATAGGCCACTGCGAGCTCTTTTTTCGAGGTTGTAGACGAGTCGTCAGACTCCCCCACCCAGGACCATTTATCTTCGTCGTCGTCCTTCATCCCTTTCAATTGTGTGACTGGCGTAACCGTGAGACTCCGTCGTGGTTCGTTTCTGCCGGGCACTATTTAGCTACTCTAGTGAGATCTTTGCAGTAAAATGGAGCTGCTAAGCATGAAAAAAATCGCCCGCCTCGCAATTACCATATCGCAATGGAAACTCGTAAACACCGATAATCTAGGGCCAGTGTGGCAAGACGGGTCGGACGTTTTAAAGCAAGACTCATTCTAGGTGTACCCTTAGACTTAGAGAAAAAAATAAAGTGCCACAAAAGCAGACAGAAATAATATTTAGGTTTTAAACTTGATATTTCACACAGCAATAATAAAAAAACTGCGCGTCAAACCGATTTTGAGGAATTATTGTTTCTCACGTGCTCCTCTCGCGATTAAGCAGGAAGGCAATCGACATTAACCCAAAAGCCCCGTTTCAACGTTTATAGATACTTCTCCAGTTCCCGAACTGCCCCTCTCCAGGCGGGCGCGACCGATCCCTAGGGACTGCGAGGGCGCTGCGATCGAAGCTTGCGCGTGTGTGCCGGCCAGGCCAGCTCCGGTTACGTGGTTGGGCTTGCATTTTCGCTCGCTGTTCGCGCTGTTTGTTACGTGATCTGTTGGTTTTCTGCCCTTCGAGTGTGTGATTGCTTTCGACGGTTTGTGATACGACGTTCGTTGTGACGTGACGTATGCACTTTTTCGCACGCAAAAAGTGCCAAGAAAACGATAGTGCCATAAGGGCCCAAAGAGAAAGGAAAAAGGCCAAGCTTGTATAGTGGAGCTTTAACTGTAACAGGCTTTGTTTTGCGCGTGATTTGAAGCCCTTTTTTATTTTTTGCGAGTTAGCAAAATAAAATTGATTGTGTTACGGCTTGTGTAATGTGTTGTGAATGAGCAGTTTCTGTAGATACTTTACTAAATTGCAAGTTGAGCAAATCTTCTAAAATAGCATAGGTAAGATCGATATATTTTGTAAGACAAAAAAGAAAAAAAATGCCCAGGACGGCGCGATTGCGACGCGCAGCTTTTTTTTTCGCGACATTAAATCACTACGTGCGTTCTGTGAATATATGGAATAAATTCATACCGACCGCGCGAACGATCCTCGTCTCGCTCGTTTTTATTGACGACGTGAGGCAACCAAGCATAGTGACAACCGCTGCGGGCCAAGGCTGAACCGCTTGCACGTACGTATTATTTTCGGTGTTACATCATTTGCAAGTTACCTTCTGTTCAAAAACGACCGAAATTAAAATAATAGCGCGTTACTCGCGAAATCAGCCGAGATCCCGGGCTGCAGTAGGCGTGCTGAACATTGCGCGCAAGGGAGCGGCGATCGTCCTGATGGCGCAACCTTCGACCGCAGCGCTGCGGTGGCGGGGACCGCGCCGGGCCGCCTCCTCCCCACAGGCGCGCCGAGGAGATACGGAACTGGAGAAGTATCTATAAACGTTGCCCTGTTTATTTAGCCAACGCCTCCTGCCACTAAGATGCCTGTCATGAGAGCGAGCGTTCCTGCCGTGTCCTCTCCCTTTTCCTCCTCCCCTTCACCGAAACGACCGCGAGGAGCGCTGCCAACTGACCCCATCGCTCGCGGCCGCGGGAGCGCGAGAGATTTGACGTCTGCTATTGTGATACCACTAGGGGTGTGCGAGTAGTGCTTCAAATCGAATAGTGCAGGGTCGTCCCTGGCGTTAACAGCGCAAAAAGAGTGCGAAGGCTATGATTGACGTGGTGCTGTACAGGCGGAACAGCGCACCCGCAAAACAGTTACTCCAGTCCACGCACACAAAAAGAAAGACAAACTTACGCAGCGCTGGCTCACTCTTTTTTTATTAGGTTTAAAGAGAGAAAAACAAAGGATAAGCCAAGGCGTATCCTCGACTGGCTACTTTGTTGGGGTGTGGGGAAGGGGAGAAAAGAATATGAGAGGAAGGGAAAAGAAGAGAAAAAAATTCACAACACTTTGGCACGATTGTGATAACACAGATTGCGTATCAGAGTTGCTAGCGGTAACTGTGTTAATTTGTCTCTGTATAAGAGTCCTCCACAATCGCAGACACCAACGCAGACACCAACACAGTCACGGTCACAAATAGTTTGTCACACACGTGGTCACGTTCTAACACAAAGAAAGTTCGGACGGAGAATGGTAGTCTTGCATTGGTTGGTACCTTTTCAATTAAATTAAGAACATATTTAAAACAGATATTTAACACTAAAGCCTCTCCACCAAGCCTGTACTCTCCAAAAAGATGGAAAACATTTTCACAGCCTTGCGTTGTTCGCCTGGCGACAGCCAGGGGCCTAGTATTTGAGATATGTTTATGTTTGCGGTCTGAATACCTGGTAGGGACATGAGAAGATTTGCACGCTCTGTGTTGTAGAGCGGGCATTCGGAGATGATATGTTTAACATCTTCAGGTTTTTTACATGTACTGCAGTTGGGGCTAGATATAATTCCAAATTTGAACTTGCGGCTATTTGTGTAGGCCGCGTTGATTCGTAGCCGATGTAACAGCGTTTCTAGTTTCCTTGGAAGGCCTTTCGGAAGGAAGTTTCGTAAACAGGGGTCAATGTGGTGGGAGTAAGCATGATTGTTTTCAGGCGATGTCCAAGTCCGAAGAAAGTGATCCTTACCTAGTGTATTAACAAGTTGGCGACAGTCTGCTTTTGTAAAAGGTATATCTTCACCAAACTCCATATCGTGTCCGCGTGTGGCAGCAGCATCTGCTGCTTCATTTCCAGGGAGGCCGCAGTGTCCCGGTATCCATTGAAATACAATGTGCTGCCCATTGCCTATCGCTGTCGCATGGAGATATAAAAGTTCAGAAACTAACGATTGATTTGTTGTTTTGTAGAGAGGGTTTTTTAAGCATTGCAGCGCAGCTTGCGAGTCTGAAAGTACGACCCATTTTTGTTGGAGTTTGGAAGCCGAGATGTGTTGGAGTGACTTTTTAAGGCCATGAAGTTCGGCTGCAGTGGATGATACTTTCCGTAAAAGTCTGAAAGACTCAACGATGTGCAGAGATGGGATATGAATTCCTGAAGATGAAGAAGTATCAGTTGTTGATCCATCTGTGTATATGTGTATAAAGTTTTTGTACCTAGAATGTATATGTGATAGTGCACATTGCAGCAGGACAGTTTTACATTGTGTGGTTTTGTTTGTAATGCCGTCAACATGCAGCGAAACATTCGGTGGAGGTAAAATCCAGAGTGGGCAATCGGGAGGCTCAGGGTAAGCGGCAGCTTGCGGGATATTACGCTGTAGCTGTGCGATATGTTCGGAGACGGCTGAACGCCTTTGTTGTACGTTTATTAGGTGATGTTGATGATGTTGAGTTTTGTATCTAAGGTAAATGCGGAGAATTTCTTGAATGCGCATGATGTTAAGTGGAAGTTGGCGGGCTTCGGCAAGTGTTGCTAACGTGGATGAATCTGGAGGCAATCCAAGACATATCCTTAGTGATTTATTATGTCCTGCCTGAAGGTTCGACATGTTGCTTTTGCATGTATTTAGCACTGCTAACGAGTACCGCAACAAGCCATTTACGAGGGAGTTTTGTACTCTGAGCATGGAGTATGTTGATTTACCCCAAGATTTACCAGTCAGGCAGCGGAGGACGTGACTTGCTGAGTCTATCTTTTTCCTCAGCCTCTTAATATGAGGGGTCCATGTAAGGTTTCGGTCAATAATAAATCCCAAAAACTTATGCTGTGAAGCGTAAGGAATTGTTCTTCCTGCCAAAAGTAAGGGAAATCTTTTCATTGACATGCGTGTAAATGCCATTGCAATTGTTTTTTCTGGTGAGAGGCTGAGTCCGCGTGAATTTAGGAAGTTGCTAATTATTCGAAGTGTATGTTGAAGCTTTCTTTGAGAAATGAAGCGATTTTGATTGGTGGTCCATATGCAGACGTCATCAGCATAAAGTGTAATTTTTACTCCCTCAGGGAGGTTCCGTACAAGAGATATTAGACACAAGTTGAAGAGTGTCGGGCTGAGGACACCACCTTGCGGGACACCCCTATTAACTGTATGAGGAGAGGTGCGCCCCTCCATTGTGTCCATGAAGACAGTCCGATTATTAAGGTAATCTTCAATCCACGAGTAAATTCGACCACCAATTCCATGTTCAGATAAGGCTGTTAATATTGCAGCGTGTTCAACAGAATCAAAGGCCTTACGAATATCTAGAAAAATGGCTATTGTTGTCTTCCTCTCCGATATACCGTGTTCCACACAGGTAATGAGGTCAATCACATTGTCTATTGCTGACCGCCCGGATCGAAATCCGGACATTGCCTCAGGGTATATGTGATTATTTTCAAGGTACCAGCTTAGCCTTGTGAGAATCATCTTTTCCATAACTTTTCCAATACAGCTTGTGAGAGCAATTGGCCTATATGATCCTAAATGAAATTGAGAATGCCCCGGTTTTAGAATAGGTATGATTTTAGCCCTTTTCCATTCCGTGGGAACGGAGCTATTTGTAAATGATGAATTGAATGCTTCAAGTAGTCTACGTCGTGGATTGTCTTTTAACCTACTGAGAGCGGCATATGTCACTCCATCAGGACCCGGGGAGGACTTTTTTTTGTACTTTGTAAAGCACTGTCGAGTTCACTCAGCGTTAAAGGGAAATCTAGTCTGCGGTCGAATGAGGCAGGAGTTGTCGGTTTCTTTACTGTATACGGAGCTCTGCTGTCTGAAATCAGTTCGCAGTATGACTCGGCAACTTCAAGTTCGGTTGAATCTTCTCTGAGAGCAATAGCCCTGAAAGGATAGCGTTGGAGGTGTGTTTGGCGCCGGATGCCGCGAACTATCTGCCACATTTTTGCTAAGCTATTTTTGGCGTCTAAGGACAGACACAGTTCTCGCCATGATTTCCGTGCGAGGGCATCCAAATACCGTCTTACTTTTTTTGCGCTCTCCTGTCTGCTCGCCGATCTTCCAGAGTTCTTGTTCTCCTCGCTTTCCTTTCTGCTCTTCGCCTAATTGCACGCAATCTCTCATACTCTGCATCTATTTCATTTCTGTTAATCGGCATTTTTGTTCGTATTGTAGACTTTGCCAGGCAGTCCTTTATGATTGGTCCTAGGTCTTCTTCCAAGGTAGTAGCAGTAATGGACTCATTTACAAGTATAGAAAATTTTTCCCAGTTTGTGGAAATCAAAGTATGAGTCTTTTTAGACTCAGTAAAATCTTTACAAAATATTAGGAGGGGCATGTGGTCGCTTCCTCTACTCTCGAGGTCAGTGGTCCAGCGAAAATTATGATATTGGTCCGCTGATACAAAAGTTAAATCTAATGCACTACTACTATTACCTCTATGAAAAGTTGCGCTGCCATCATTTAGGAGACAGAGATTAAATTTTTCAATAATACTCAGCAGGGCAGAGCCACGTGTATCTGTGTACCTGCCACCCCAAAGTTCATGGTGAGCATTAAAATCGCCACATAATACATGGGGCGAGGGTGTAGTCTCTAATAAAGTCTCAAGACGTCCAATATCAAATTTAACTTGTGGCTGAATGTATGCTGATATTAACGTGAATGTTTTTGATTTGTTTCGTACTGTCACGCATGCATATTCATTTGTTTCATGTGGGGGGACTTGATGTTCATTGGAAACGAGATCATTTCGCACAGCTACTAAAGCTCGACTAACTCCGTTTGTCCGCGCTGATGTGCTGTATGAATATCCCGAAAGTCTCAGTTTGGTAACATCTTCTATTCCTGCCTCCGATATTGCTAATAGTGGAAAAGAGTGGGTTCGTACAAGTTGTTTGAAGCCAGAAATTTTTGAGCGAAGACCATTTGCATTCCATTGAAAGACAGTTGTTTGATTTAGAATATCACGGAATGGTTCATTTAGTTGAACCAAGCCAGGAGGCAAGGTTGAATGTAATTAATTAGGCTGAGTATTATAGGAGCCCATGTGTAGTTGCCTTGTCTTAGAAAGCTCCGCACAAAATCGAAAGCCATCGTTACGGCTGATTCGCAAAGGGATTTGTTGTTTTGTGTGGGAGTTTCATGGCGGGGCACATCTTTGAGTGGAGACACACGAGCATGACCACTTCCATCAGTGTCAGTGTACTTACTGGTTACTGATCTCGGCTCCGTTTGCGCGATGTCAGCATCTATCGTCATGGATTCTGCCCCACCCGGCGCGATATCTTTACGCGAGCTCTTTGGAGACTCGGCTGTTAAGATATCCTTATAGGATTTTTTGGATGTGGCATGTACATGATGAGGTGTTTCCACGATCTCTTCATTCACGCGCACATTTTCAGGGCAGACCTCTGTAGAGGGATGTTCTTTCCTCTTTGTGGCAATGGCTTCCTTGGGAGCAACTGTGTCTGTAGCGAAGCCTCTCTTACGCAGCTCAGCTTTCTTTTGTTGTTCAATTCGTATGGGACAGGTGGGGTCGAGTGCGTCATGTTGCTTTCCGCAATTGATGCATTTTGGGTTTGTGGCATCACATTTTGAACTGCTATGCCCTCCTCCGCATCGGGAACAGGTCTCGCCTTTTTCACAGGTCACGCCCTTGTGGCCATAACGGCCGCAGTTTTTGCATTGCAAAGGACGTTCTTCGAATGGCGAGACCTGATATCGCACTCGAGATAGGAGCACATATCGGGGCAAGAAAACCGAGTCGAATGTTATTTTGACTACTGTAGTGTCCCTCAGTCTTCTTGCATGAACTACTGGTAGATCAGAAGATAGATGTGTTTGAATGTCTGAGTCAGTGACGTCCTTCTCTACGCCTCGAATCACCCCAACCGCTGCAAATCGAGGACTTGGCTCGTATGCCTTGACGGCCACCCCGCAAAGCGCAGTAAGCTTAAGCAGTGTCTTAGTGGCGAGGGAGTTTCGCGTATCCACAGCAATAAGGTTGAGACGCTTGTTAGGACGTACCATGAGAATGCATTCTGGACAGTGCAGTTCGAGAAGGTCGGATACCTTTGTCATGTTCAACTTCATCAGGGATTCTTGTGGGTTGATTGGGGTGAATATCACAGTGAGGCCCCGGGGTTGATCTGGTGGCTGGACGTCGGTTTTCAAGACGACACTGTCACTGGAGTGGCGCCGCTTCTTGTACGTGACTGTAGTATATTCTGCACTCGCTTCGTCGGTCTCGAGCTCCATGTCCTGGTTTGAAGAAGCAGGTTGGCTTTGTACTGGGTCAGGCTGTGTGAGGGCGATGAGTGATGACGGCTCCAGTGGTGTTGGAGTTACCAGAAGCTCCGGGTTCGGTTGGGACGAGTAAGGGTGGTCATCACATGAATTCGGAAGAATGTTTTCGGCTTCGTGAACAGTAGCATTCATACCGCCTGTTCTCCCGGCGCTCTACCTTGACGGCGGAGCAAGTTGGAAGGCTTCAATAGACCCTTGCTGTTTGAGATAAAATGCGATACAAAATATCTCAAGAGGCACAAAAATATGTGACCTGTTCTGGAGCACTTCGTCGTCTTTTTCGCTCACTCTTTGGTATATTTACACTTTCGTCTTCGTCTTCTTTTGGTATTATGGGCTAGGGCCATGGAGAATAATTGGGTCTTTTTCTTCAATAGGATGCTAAAGCGTAAACCAAAAACTGAAACTAAAACTAATGTTAAAATAAATAAAATTAGCACTCAGTTGCGAGCGGTCGGCCGCGCCAGTTCCGCCGAGATGGCCGAGCGCCCAGCAAGAGTTGCTGATGATGTAGTTGCTCGCGCCTAGCGGGTCGGAACTGAGCGCCACCTCGTGGCGTTTTGCTACAATACGATGGCAGACCGGCCGCAATGGGAGAGCGAGCCACCTGACAGGCATCTTAGTACAGGAGGCGTTGATTTAGCGTGTGATCAATAACGCCGTTTACTACAGGTACAGTCAGCTAAGGAACCTGAGCTAAAGCTACCTTTTACGATGCCGTGTGAATTGGGTGATTAGCCCACTCGGCCACCGATCCCCCTTTCTAGGTTCCACTAGTGCCAGTAAAGGTGTATTCACACGACGGACCGGGCCGCGGACCGATTGATCACGTGATGCGCGGCCCGCGGGCCGCCCGGCTGCAATGAGCATCCACACGGCGGACCAAAAGAGCAGACGACAGAGCGAACGGGCCGGTCTAACCCTCGACCTCACAGCTCCGCCAAACGCATGCAGCGAGCTGCTTTGAGGCTATTTGTAAGGAGCCAAGATGGAGGTTGAACGAAAGAGACGTTTGGCCGCGGTGGCCCTGGCGTTGACTATTGAGGACGAGGAGGACTTAAGTGAACCGAAAAGGGCATGCTGGATGAAGCGCGATGAAGTAAAAAGTTGCATCGTCGCACCATGCCGCCATCGTCGCACAACAAAAGGTTCGTCTTCTTCGTCTTCAACAGTTGGCGCCAAAAGAAAACGACTTTGGATTTGGATTCCAATCCAAACAACAAAAAGTCAGCTTGTTGCCAGACTTAGCGCTTCAATTATACTAAAAACGCCGCGGTCCGCCGCCAAGGTCCGGGCGAGAAAAGTCGCTTGGCATTTCTCAGAAGCGCGGGCCGCGGACCGCCGGCGGACCTCGAAGACCGGTGACGTAAGATCACGTGATGCGCGGCCCGCGGACCAAAACAGCAATTTGGTCCGTCGTGCGGATACACCTTAAGCTCTTGCAAAGTGAAAAAAACAAAACAAAAAAACATTTAAATAATCTTGCGCTTCCTCTTGAAAGGGACACTGATAGGGTTTAACGCATGGCGATGTTTTTATTTGAACATGATCTGTGAGAGCCCAACTTCGAAGAACACGATTAGCTGCTAGCAATTCGTATTATGTCCACCCAAATGTCACCGGTCGAGAATCGGCCGGTTTCAGGCGGGTTCACTTTCTTTCCCATGGTCACGCGTCCTCTCAAACAGATGCATACCAACTGTATTCGAAGCAGTGGGCCATCTAAGGCGCACATTCAGTACTAAAAATAGAATAGATTTTGAACTCTTTTTATTTTGTGGCTTCAAAAATCCGAAAATAGGTTGTTCGAAAAAAAAATTGTTGCGCAGATAACAAAAAGTCGAACTGGACAACGCGATTGCGGCCCACGAAGAACCTACGTTGCTACTGGCGAGGAACCGCTACTTCGGAACTGTGGTTCGTAGTACCGGCCTCTTGTTCAAGCGCAGAACAGTGAGTGGAAGGGATGTAACTGTGAAACCATCACACGACAAACAGTTCACGCAACGTTTTCGTTTTCTCCGTCTGCTTCGCACACGCGAGAAGCGGAGGACTGAGAGAAAAACTACTGGAGGGAGTGATAGCAACGTGATTCCCGGCAATTCTCTCCTCCGCGTCTCGAGCACATGTTTTGGTTTTCACTTCGAGGAGTTAAGTGTTTTTGCTGTATTAAAATATACGTGACTCAGGAGGACAGCGCGACGATCGCCTACGTCGTAGCGGCAGGGGCGGTTTCTACGTTTACTCCGCCTGGCGGCGGAACGCGGCGCCACTTTTGCTCAAATGTGGTTCACGCTTTAGTCATGCTGTTCATCACATTGCGCGCGATTAATGAAACTCTTAGTACGGTGATTAGTTGCGCGAGTTGGTAATGATTGAACATGGTTAAAAGTGCTCACAAATAGAAAGGAACATTGAAGAGGGAAGAGTGAAGAGAGAAGCGCAAACTCACAGCTCGGTGTACTGAAGGAAGAAAAAAGGAACAGCCTGCGGTATCAGCTCGAGCCGAGGCCACACTCGCACGGGGGCACCAGAGCACGCGGAGGACACTTTATCAACCACACTCGAACGATTGTAGAAAGGTGATTCTACAATTGTTTGTGTAAGGTTGATAGTGTGTGTCTGCCGAACGCTCAGGTGCCCCGCGATCGAGTGTGGCTTCGGCTCTGAGCTAATCTCGACCGTTCTTTGCTTCTCCTCAATCATCGAGTTGAGTTTGCGCTTGTCGCTTTCTGTCTTCACTCTTCACTGTTCACTATTTTTGCGCACTTTTAACAGTGTTTAATAAAACTCGTCACCAATCTAAGATATAATATTGCTGAGTTTTATTTCCTTCGCAGGCTAGTGATTTCGCTGTCCATGAAGGGCACCCACACGTTGCAGTGCAGGGCAGGGTTGGCGGCTGGCGATGGCGGCCTGTTCAGTGGCGGCTTGCTAGTCAGCTGAAACTCCTGCAGCCTGTAGAACAGCTTTGCCAGAAGCTGCGAGTAAATTTTGACGTTTTAAGTTTACTTGGATTTTAGGGTCATGCAGGGGAACGTCGGTAGAGACTAGATCTCTTGAATTAGCGACGTTTAGACTATGGGCCCTCCATGTTCCGATTTTCTTTTGGTATCAGCCACAATGATGCGTAGTGCAGAGCTGGCTTAAATGGCGATGGTTTCGATTGAAAAATCCGACTTTCTGGGCATGAGGCAATATTGTTTTACTATGTCGCGGATTATTTCAATACTTCTGAAGAATAGAAAACAGATCACCGTGATTTAAGATAGAGGCTGAGATAACCGGCAACAATGACTTTAAGCACCAGGACGACTCAGTAGTCCTTACTTTAAAGATTGAATGTTTTAGTGTTTCTAATAGAGGCAAATACATTTCTGCCTGACTGATGCTTCTATCCTCCGCAGTTTAGAGCAGTATGCGCAATGTAAATTTCATTAAAGCGTTGAGGCACACTGAGGCGCAAAAACCTTCTGGTATTTTCAGGCGCACTTTACATAAACACAGCTCTAAAAATGAAAGCCGTTTACAAACCCCTGTAACGCCGAATTAGAGGCAGCTCTTGAGGAAGGAGGGGAAGGTACGGAGAGAGGCTATGCCCCTCCTCCTCTCCAGCTCACTCCATTTAGGGGAAAATTTTCCGCTAAAGTTGTCAGGAAATTTTTTCCGATAGATTTATCGGGGAAAAGTTTCCGCTAAATTTAACGGGGAAATTTTTCCGCTAAGTTTAGCGGGGACTTTTTTCTCGCTAGATTTAGCAGAAAAGTTTTTCGTTACATTTAGCGGGAAATTTTTTCCGCTAGATTTAGCAGGGAAAGTTTCCGCTGGATTTAGCAGGGGAAATTTTTCCGCTAAATTTAGCGGGAAATTTACCCATAATGCACCGCGCGGTTTTGCCGTCATCAGCGGCGACGCCGACACCGCTCAAGCCAGAAACGGGCGCCTATAAGAGCTGCGCTCTAAAAGAAGTAAAAGAAAACACATAAAACATGCTCAACAAAAGTGACACTCTAGTTTAAATATAGCTATTAATAATGGCAAAAAGAAATACACATCATCGACAAGTTAAGGCCGACACTAAATCGTTTGGCACAAAAAAAAATTAAGTAAGAATAAATTGTTTTCCACCTAACATGGAGCATAGCTCGCACTTTAATTAAAATTTGTGGCCGCTGAAAAATTTTAATTCTCCGGGGCCGATCTCGAAAGCTTTCAGAGACCATCGGTGTGCTTCACCAAGTGAGCTGACTAAGAGCTAGCAGTCAGTAGAACAAACGGCATGTTAACATTGGCCACCACTCTGTATCACAGCCAACGAAAAACTGAGATTAGTCGGCAATGATTTGCGACACTATGAAGGCCCAGTAGATTATGGCGGGAAGTTTTATATTTATGCGAGTATTTTTGTCATGTTGAGTTATCATCGGAATGTTCTCGCTAAGAAACAGGAACCACACGGGGGAATAGGCAATCAGTGCCAGTCCACCAACATAGATGCATCATTTAACAACACACTCGGACCGAGTAAAGAATGCATAATTTCCTTCACAAGCCCTCTACACAAGCCTTCACAAGCCCCTCTATACTTGGGCGCCATCTATCCCCGTGCGAGTGAAGCGCGTTCGGTGCGCCGAACATAAAGTAGTCGGCGCGTGAGACAGAGAGTCATCACCTATACCCGTTTTCACCTCAAGAAAACAGTAAGTTTTGCGCATTGTTCATACGCCGCGCGAAATGGTTCTCGCCAGATTTGGTTGTCGGAGGCACAGGCGATGCTTTTGGAGTTTGAAACGTGTACTCCTTGATAAGATAACGTGTATCCACTCCAAAATGCTACTAAATATATCTTAAATCTCCACCTAAAGGTGAAAATCAGTAATCATCCGCGAGAAGCCGGACTTGTTTTCCTACGGTTCTTGAGGTGAAAACAGGTATAAATGTAATTCTTCCACCGTGGCCCTGGCTCTGCCCGCTCATCCCATCGACCAAACGCTTTCTATATACGGCTCTGCTTCGATGCAGAGTCATCCATCAGCACTACATTTTCCACATTTCCTCCCAGGCTCTGACCCACTTCTTGGCAATTTGGCTGTCTTGAACGAATAATCAATACGCTCCCGCCATCTTTGACGCCATTCTCAATAACATCGCCACGATCGAAGAGGACTTGAAAGCATTAGATGATGCTGCCAGCCCTCTTTGATCCCCTCCTCCTCGCCCTTCTTTCACTGGCCTCCTCCTGGATGCCCCTTCGATACCCTCAAATAAAGGTTATTAAATATGTTTTCTTTCTCTCTCTTTCTTTACAAACCCATTCACATGTCTGACCATCAAGATGAACTAACATCAAGCCGACGGCATATTGATCGCTTTTATCCAAAGATGCTTGCCTCGTTAAAAGAAACGTCTCGGGGCTATACACCACTATTCCACGTTGAAACGGCACAACGGTACCTGCTAAAGCAAACGAGCCCATCAAATGTCATGACTTCCTAGATTTCTACATTCTGACTATGGGCTTGGATATACACCTTTAAAGCTAGCACAACCGCAATTGACAAGAAAAGAACCCCAATTTGCACAAACATTGACAGGAAAAATGTGGAAATTTCCATTTTAAAACCTGTCAGCTTCAACTGGACGGTAATTAGATAATACATTTCGTGCCAGGTAATATGTAGATAAATATTAGCCCAAGTTCTAACACGTTCTTACTCTGGGTACCCTTCCATTCGAGTCACCTAGGATTTGTAAAAAGCCGAGATTAGTTTTCTGGAAGCCAAAACGCAAACTGCTCACCCAGCGAATCTTTGTCGAAAGCCGACAAATTGCAATTAATATTTTCCTATGACAGTTCCACGTCGCTCTAAAACGAGTACATTAATAACAGTGTCGAATGTAAGTACGTATACCTCATGAATAGCAGATCTCGTTTTCAAAAGTTAAATTTAATTTAGCGTTTTTTTTTTATTTTGCCGTTTATGTTGTGTTGCAAAGTTAGCACACATACAGAAACATGAACCAGTTCGCTCGACCGTCACGAAACCAGTTTTAAACATTCCTCAAATAAGTTTTGAAGAATGCCATCGAGAGTTTGATGCCATATACTCTTGTATCGTACGAAAGCATATCAGCAGGTGGCAATAAGAGTTAAGCTCACAAATGCCCATGGCCACGCAATGCAAGCAAGGGCCACTTCCGCGTTCGGGCTAACTTTGACACGCTCTGTAGAGTTTTTTTAATTATTATTATCAGCTTGAAAACAAAATTACTTAATAAAATATTGTTAGTGAGAAGTTTGCACGCGATCGGTGTTTATTCTAAATGTTTTCTTCCCTTTTTATTTATATTTTTTTAAAGTTTTCGGTGGTTGCGGAGTGGAGTCAAGCCTAGCGCATCACTCTTTACTAAGTACGTCTTGCCACTGACCCGGCAAACTTTTGATCAATTTCAAATCAAAGTGAATTCAGTCACAAATATCTGCATGTCGCTATTTTATCAAAAAATTAAAGACGTTTCAACTTCCTGTAACGTCGAATTAAAGCACAGCTCTTGAGGAGGAAGAGGAGGGGAGGGTACTAAGGGGAGGGTACGTCTCTCCTCCGCATCCTTACCCTCTCCACCTCTTCTCCTCCTCCAGTCCTCCTCCCTCCACCTCCTGTCCTCCTCCCTCCTCATCTACTCCTCTTCACTCCTCCTCCCCTCTTCCCTTCTCCTACTCCCCTCCTTCCTCCTCCTCCTCCTCTCCATCCTCCTTTCTCCCCCTCCTCCCCTCCCCTGCTCCTTCCACCTCCTCCCCGCGCGTTGCATCATGGGACGTTTCCCATAACGCATCGTGTGACGTGACGTCACATGACCCTCTTGACGTCACATGACCCTTCAGACGTCACATGACCCTAGCGACGTCACGTGACACGTCACGAGTCCCGCGCGCCGCATTATGGTACATTTCCCATAATGCACCGCGCAATTACGCCGACGGCGACGGAGACGCCGACGCCGCTGAAGCCGGAAACGGGCGCCTAAGAACTGCGCTTTAAAAACACCGCTCTACATGTAATATCACTTACAGTTGCTCTTCAACGTTCTTGAGTCACCTGACGTTAAGGTCCTTCTGGATGATGCGAGGTCACGTCACGCGACATGACGGCAAAGTGTGATTCGACGTCACGGTGTCAGGTGACCTTAACTGACATCACGTGACGTAACATCACGTGACAAAGTGATGTCAGGTGAGCCCATCGCTTGGTATCTTGATGTGAAGCACGTGGCACCATGACGTCACTGGACATTGACGTCATATGTGCACGAAGGTCACGCCACGTGACATTAGTTAATACGCCACTATGACGTCACATTTCATCGAGGCTACATGCGAGCACGGACACAAAAACCTAAGAGCTTTTCCTATAAACGATGTGCATGTGAACGCCGAAACCAGAAAAAGAGTGAAACTCAATGGTTACCTTCCTTTCTGTGGAGGCGATATTCCTGTATTCGCAGGGATCCTGCTCGACGTTAAAAAGACAAGGTTTTGACCTCGGCCGACAGGTGGTATTGGCGTTGTTGGGCTTCGTGCCACACTCGATTTGGAGCACGTCGTCTGCCCAGCCCACCTTTGCGGACCTCCCCATAGCCCGGAGGGCCTTGTGGACGGCGCAGTCGGAAAACAGGCCCTTTCTGAGCGCGGCCGACTCCAAGTAGGGACTGGTGGCGTCCGACTGTATGGGTTCGTACCAGTCGTCAAACTGGTCAGATGAAGACGCCCCCAGAACCAGCTTGTACGACCCCATGCGAATGGCGGCCAGCTTCCAGCGGTAGTCGATGTTGTAGAGGAGTTCTGTCCGCGGTGACGGCCGGTCGTCCACGAGAACTGTCCACAGGTCTTTGCCGTCAATTGAACCGAGGTCGGTTATGTCACCACCTGCGCTCCGTAAATGAAACATGTGTAGGTAAGCTAATGCAGAATGCTGGTGAGACCAATTGAACATGAATGTTGCGTCAGTGTTTGGTAACGTCAAATGAGCGCTGCATCAGAGAAAAAGAAGAAATTGGCAGTTCTTTGCGTGTACCTGCAAATAAACTGACGCGTACCAATGCGCCGCACGCTCTGCTGCAGAGCCTATAAGTACAAGCGTTATCCACACACATTCAAAATTTGGTCAAGCTGCAAAGATTACCTGTTCAAGTGACTTCGCAATTTCTCTGCTCAATTTAGTTGGATATTGTGACATCACGTGACATAGTAAACTTAACACCACACGTTACAACAATGCCAGTAGCACATGACAGTGTCACATAACTGTGCTGTCCTAGAGTCATCCTGCCGTCCTAGAATATTCGCGTCTCCAGCTAGTTGCTCGCCCTCCCGCGGCGGAAAAGGGAAGCGCTCTAGTGAGGGTCCCCCGATTCTCCCGTGCAGCGTGCGCGGCGGAGCTACGCGCGATCATGGCTCGCGAATTGTCATTTCCGAACGCAAACAACACTCTTTACTGTCCCAGCGTAGTGCTGCAGCCGGTTTGGGATAGTACTTTACTATACTTCGCTTCACCTTATCTTGTACCGCAGCGAAGGCTAGAAGCGCGAGCACATAGCGTTGGCAGATGTCCTTGGTGCACGAGAGCGTGTTCCGCCGAGATGTGCTTTAGAGCAAGGAGCTCGCGCTTGTAGCCTTTCCTGCGGTACAACACAAGCTGAAACAGAGTATAGAGAGCTTTAGTATTGCGCATAGAAGCAAACGCAAGTGCTGTGCGTTTGCGTTAGAGTTGCGTGCCCCACGTTGTGCGTGCGCCTCATCGCCATGCGCCAATCCAAGACCAAAATTGTGGGCTCTGCGCACGCGCAGTGTAGAACACGCAGAGCTAACGCAAACACACAGCGCTTGCGTTTGCTCGTATACCCAATACTAAAACTCACAACTGTTTCACTGTTTCACCGGCTTGCAACGACAACGCAACGTGCTGCAGTGAGCAGACGTGCAAGCAGGTAGGCGTTCCTTCGAACTGGAAAGGCTGAGATTGGCAAAACGACGAAGCATAAAAATGAAAGTAACTAAATGCTATAAAAAATTTGATAATTAAAAAAAAATATATATACATTTTTTATTTTAGGGTATTAGGGCTGGGAGGATATTGACCGCGACTTTGTACCTCTTGCCGAGTGTCAAAAGTCGCGACATTCAAAGCAAAATGCGCTTTACCCACAATTAATGCAGTTTTACAGGGATTTTTCACATTATCGAGAATGTTTTGATTGATTTTAGACTATTGTTTTGTAACTTGGTCATTAAAAATGCTGCAGTTGGCACCAGTGATGACAATTAGCACACTTGATTGTCATACTTGTTCGCCCGTTTGAAATTAGATAAGAAGCAACAAATTATATTACATATTAAAACATTGCATATTAAATTATCTAAATTTGATACTATTATTAATAATACAGATCACGGAAATTTATGCCCCCTTAACGCTACAATCACAAAAATACGCCATTTAACCATAATAGTCTTTCCTGAAGGGTATCATTTTTTAGCATATGAAACACTCTGACATTATTATCAAGATAGACAAACAGTCAAACACTGGATGCAATATAAAGTCCTATGCGTCACGCGTCGCTATAAAAAAAAACACACACACACTCTTCAGCTGACTGACTCAGATTCCGTCTTTGGGTTGTTGTAGTGAGAACAGCGGTTATTAATTTATACCTTTTGTGGAAAAGTAAAAATTTATCATCTAAATACCTCAAACCAATCAAAAGGCCCGCAGTTCATTTTTTAACAACACAACTATCTGAGCGAGAAATGGCAGCGAGAACGCACAGATATCAGCACTGATTTTTTCAACAACTACAATATTTTATGTTACCTCTAAAATGCATGAAAGGCCCTGTTCTCCAGTCTCCAGTATAAGTTGAAGTGCCTGAATCGAACACGTATGTCAAGAAAAAAAAAAGTTTCCGCGAACAACTTAATTAACTAAATCATTACGATGTGAGACACATCTTCAGCTATAAAATAATTTGAAATTAAGACCTATATTGTCAAATTAAATGCAAAATAGAGGTTAGTTTCGGTTTCGCTCCAGAATTAAAACGTGCTTCCTGGAGTAAGTATTACGCTCAATACCGTTTTTGTTTTCAGGATAAAGAAGCGACCTGCTCTCATAACACCCTAGCTTCCTCGTATTACCAGACAGAATTTGTGTCACTCAGTGAAGCCAGCACACTAGACAGGCTCAGCAGCGGCACGCACCTCCGACCCTCACTATAACCGCCATTTTGGAAAGCGAGTGGCGCCCCTATAGTTAGTTGGAGTCGCGAATAGCGGACACAATTTACCGGCAAATTTAGCGTGTAAGGCGTCACAATATTGAACCTAATTATGGTGTGGATAAAGTTCACGTGACGTAACGTTTTGAGGTACCGCCTCACCACAGGACGTAACGGTTTAAGGTGCCGTCACACCGCGTGACGTCATGTGACGTCACTGATTCCCACTATGTAGACAAAAAAATGTATGAGTTAAATTTAGTGAGCAATCAATTCGCATGTGCTTAGAGTGCTACGTAACACTGATTTTCCGCTCAATTTAGAGGGCCAAACCGTACATTACTGCTCATCGGATTTTGTGCGAAACCCCACCAATGGCAGCTATCGTCGTAAGAAGTAGTAGTCTATGTTTGGTGCCACAAAAACTGAAGTGAACCTTAATTGGCGCGATTGTTCCATCTCCCGCACAGTCAGGAGATCTATACTCTATCTTGTTGAACGCATCGCTACCAAGGGTACAGGGGCGAGAAAGTAACCCAAGCATTAGGAGAGAAGGTGAAGGAGGAACTGACTCTTACCCGGACTCCTCCTCGAGTACCCCGACGTCGCATTTCTCATTTTCGGTGATTAGCCCTTGACTAAAAATTTGCACAAAAACGCCTCTCTGATCTCTGCCACAAGCGGTTTTGACTGTACTGTACGCAACTAGCGAACAAAGGTATCGATATACGGGCAGCAACATGGTGGACACTAGGCTGTGCGTACATCTTTCCAAGAAACATTTGTCTTCAGGAATAAGTAATTCTTTCGAGCCTACTGACTGTTTGATGATAGTCTCTCACCGGCGTCCCTGCTAGCCTTAACCGAGCGGACTGTTGATTTAGATAGGCGAAACTTTAGTCACTGCTTGCAGCTAAAGTCTGACATTTTTCAGTTGTTTAGGCATATAATGTTGTATAAACGTTTTCATGGCCGAAGAAAAAACATTGCACATAATTTCAAATTAAAATCAATCAACTGCAAGCTTTTTTTTTCGAGAGTATGTGCCCGACAAAAGAAATATGGTGGAAATATATATATATATATATATATATATATATATATATATATATATATAATTTTGTTTTTATATTTTACACTTAGTTTTGACGGCACCGTACGTTAAGCCGTGTCATACGACAAAACGCGTAGCTGTCTCAAATAATTTAGAACACAATATAATCGAAATACAGGCATTTCACCAGAACGAAAATAACTCACGACGCCGCCATCTTGCTCAATTGGGGTGCGCTTGGGCGCGGCCATAATCCGATTACGAAACCTTAGCAAGGCTTTGTAATCGGATTACGACGCGTTCAAGCGAAACCCAACCGAGCAAGATGGAGGCGCCCTGAAGCTGCACTTGCAAACGTGTGTATTGTGTATTTTGTCAAAGCCATATAAGAGGTTGTTTTCTATGCTAGATTGACTGAGGCCTACATCTCCCAACTTTTTTGTCCTTGTGTACTTCTGTCGCTTTCTTAATCGACTGCTCTGTCCCTAAGGTGGTGATAAGAGGTCCCTAAGGTGGCGCACACCACACAGTTAATTAACTAGATATTTGTTTTGGTATGATAAAAAATATTTCTAATGTATATATCCTCATTCTCAACGCGGCCCTTGACGCATATTACACCGGTGCTTACGCCTGTCGAGTTGAGTATGACTGTTCTCACGTTGTCACGACATTCTATCGCGCTATAGATTCGTCTATTTAACCCGCATGCAGTCTCTAGAGAGCTGTTTCAAATGTCAGTGCACATGTCATCAGTCTAGGCCACGGTGGTCTAGGCAGAACAACGACATAGCAATCGCGCCGCAAGTACCGACTGCTTTGGTTTCAAAACTATTTTGCGTGCATTTAGTTCACAGTTTCACAAGCATATAAATTTCAAAGCATTTTAAATATACTGAAGTGGTATTTATGGTGCTTCACGTACTTTAAGCCTATTTGAAATGTATCTTTTGGTACGCATGCTTTTATCACAATGGTGGCGTATTTTGAGTGTTTTAGATGATAATCCCAGGAGTGCATTTCAAATGCGTTTCTAGTGGTATAGGATTAAATATTTGCATTTCAACATATTTGAAGTGTACATGGTGCAAAATTTGGAATACCATATTTTTAACGAATATTTGATAAATGCTTTCATTGCAGACCAAACTATGTAATCAGCATAACTTTAGTATACTTTGTTTATTTGAGAATGCAAAGTACATGTGAATTAAATTCCAAATGAGTTTGGACATGTTTCAAACGCATTTCTTTCTGCCAAGAGGCCGCCCGTTATAAATACAACCGTTAGCATCGATCCATTCATCCAGGTAAGGGATGCCCGGAACTGGGCGGAGTGAATGAAATGATGCGTCGAAAAACTGTCGTCGTGTGCGGCGAGTCGGAGCAGCCATTTCACAGATGGTTCGTACGTCGGATAGGATAGCTTTGTGACGCATGTGTCTCGCGATTTATCCTGTCATCGACTGTGCGCCGAGAAACTGAGGGAGAGGAGGAGGTGAGAGGGCGGGGGACGTCAGAACGCACAGCTATGGTTCGAATGACTAGTGGGTAGAACTAAGACTAGCTGCTTTTGGCTCCACTCCTGTTGTAAAAACGCGTTCGAATGCGAAACCTAAACACCGCACGCCGGCGTTCCGCGTTATAATGAGTTCGACGAGGGAACCTGGAGACAAAGGTAGCTAGCTTTACGCCCACCCACTAATCTTGACATTCAGAGTTCGGCGTTCTGATGTACCCACGCTCTCTTGTATCCGCCTCTCTCTCGGCGCATAGTTTGCCTTCTAGCCACCAACTTGTCGTGCAGAGAATTTCCCTTTCAGGGTCTAGATTTCACAGAGGGAGCCACTCAAACATGGAAGAGCGCTTGCAATGAAATGGTGGACCCCTGCACACATTGGTTACAAATGCTCATGGGTGCGTTGTCGCCCGGGCAAAAAGACTACGGGCGGAGAGGCAACACGTGTATGATAACCAGGCCGGGATTGGCCGAGTTTCCGACATAACCTAAGAGGCGAACGCGGGATACAGTTTAGACACGAGTGCAGCGTCAGCGTTCCGCTGAGGCTAGTGCTCTCACCGATAGAACAGAGGTTCCAGGCGAAATCTAACGCTGTACTCGTGTTCAATTCGTGCTCCATGTTCGCCTTCTTAGGTGAAGTTAAAAGTTTAGGACAACGACCTTGTTGTTTAAGAGGAGCTCGAAGGCTTGGAGACCCTCGATGCTTTTGCCACCACCTCGCACTTTACATTGCAAACGCGGCCATAAACCACGTGAGCCATATCGAAGACTTCGAACCACTCTCCCATCTAGGCACACTATCGTTTTCTGCTCACCGGCTGCCGAATATAGCGTCGGCAGCCAGTCGGTGACGTGGATGAGCTGGGACGCCACGCGTCCCCTGGCCAGCTTGGCGCTCCAGAGGAGGCCCACGGCGCGGACGCCGCCTTCCCACAGCGTTTTCTTCGTGCCCCGCAGCGGCCAGTTGGAGCCCACGCCCTGCTCCACTCCCCCGGCTGCCCCGCCGCTGTCCGAGGTGAGCAGCACGATTGTGTCTTCCAGGATGCCCTTCCTTTGCAGGGCGCGGAAGACGTCGCCCACCGACTGGTCGAGAGCGGCCACCATTCCTACGAAGGAACCCAAAAAAGACACGTTTTTTTTTTTCTGCGCATCAGCGTGTCTGCTCAGCCGGTCCCCGGAGAACGATGTTTAAAGGAGCCGTGAAATGAATTTTGGGCTGGGAAAAATATTTTAGATTCGGACCTTACTAAACGCATATTGTCGCTTAGTGGACCAGAATGAAAGATAGTAGAAAATCAAAGGTCTGTTTTAAGCTACGAAAATCTGAAAATACAGCGCACTACTTCGTAACTCCTTTCCTCCGAAAGCTCTCCGCCTCTTCTCTGCGATACATCCGCGGTACCTAAAGCCCAAAAGCACGTCAGTCGGCCGCAGCTCATGCATTGGAATTATGCGCTCTCCAACAATCAATCCGTCAACGATCATTTGGATTGGTGTTCGTAGCCAATGAGTCCGTGACGGCACTTATCATCTCTTGCGAATGTTTAGATTTATGGTCTGATCAAAAATACGGTTCAAGCTTGTGCTTCCAAATTACATCACGACCACGTCAGTTCTCAATTCGCTTTTGAGTTGGGGATTAGAGGTAAGAAGGAAGAAGTTGAGAATCGTTTGATGGCTATCACGGAAAATATGAGCTGAAATGGTCCTTCATGCTTCTTTGGTATACCTGCCAATTTTTAAAAGAACTGTGGTCTGAACTACGTGGGCAATTCGAAGATGGGGGTCTCCTTCGTGGGGCTACTCGTCAAATTCAGATCTGAAAAGGTTTGTTGGGACTGCAGACGGTACCTGGCGTCTTCATACGGCGTGCATGTTCATCTGCTCTTTGCGCACCTCGCTCATGGGGTTGCCCTTAAGATGCGCCCATTTGCCTTTGTTTCCCCCCGACCTCCACCAATGGCGGCGCGAGCTTGGCTGCCTGGTAATTTCGCCTCTTCTACGTGTTGTCTATGTTGCCATTCGATCGGCGCGCCACTATTTGTGTTCCGCATTGCCAAATGCGCGCTTCAGAACACTTGCTCGCCGTTTAATTCCTGACAGCGTTACAAACGCTGGGTCCTAACGCTGGGTCCTAACTGAGCATGCCTTTATCGTTCCGCTGCCCATTAGGTTGCGTCATCAGCTCTAAGAACGTGGAAGGGAGACTCACAAAGCATAATCGTAAACAAAACTAGCCGACGCACAGCATTTCTTCCACCTTCAGTGATTACCCAAGTTAACAGTCTTATATGTATAAACATTTCTTTGTCCAGGGAAGGCCTATGAAGAAATAAGATCATTTAGGAGCATACAACTATTATAAGAATACATATACAATAAAATGTTACGTAAAAAGTTTTAAGAAAGTAATATAAAATGTCTAATAACTTCTTATATTTTTTATTTACAGAAAAATCTGCATCGCGGTGAGGCATTTTTGCAGGGGGTGGGTTACATTTTTTTTGTAACACATGTCATACAAAGACGCACTATATTTCTATAAAAACTGCAATGTAATATGAAAAACACCACTGAGCACCGGATAACATCTTAAACATTTGCCTCGAACGCCATCCATCGGCAACCTTTTCCACTCTTCAATGGTTTTTGAAAAAAATAAATGAGCGAAGGTATGAGTGTGACAGAGGTATGGTCTGATTTTGTGTGGGTGATCTGTTTTCCAGACACATAAAATGGTTCATGTAAAAAAAATATCCCCATTGATTAGTACTTAAAGTTGTTTTAGATATCACTTAAACATATGCCTAAAACTGAAAGATGTTTACAACTCCATGTATTGCCGAATTAGAGCCCAGCCCTTCAGGAGGAAGATAGGAGGGTACGGAGGGGAGGAGATGCTCCTTCTCTTCTTCCTCCCCTCCCCTCCTCCTCTCCTACTCATCTCCTGCTCCCCTCCCATTTAGCGGGAAATTTTCGCTACATTTCCCGCTAAATTTAGTGGAAACAATTCACCGTTAAATATAGCGGGAACAATTTTTCCGCTAAACTTAGCGGGGTAGTTTTTCGGCTAAATTTAGCGAGGAATTTTTTCCGCTAATTTTTGCGTGCGAAATTTCTGCTAAATCTAGCGGGGAATAATTTCCGCTAAAATTAGCGGAAAAAATTTTCTCCTCCCCCGTGACCCTCGTGCCGTTAGACGTGACGTCACATGTGACGTCAATATAGGAAACGTCCCATAATGCAATGCGCGGTTACGCCGACGCTTACGCCGACGTCGAGGGCGACGGCTACGGCGACACCGCTCAAGCCCGAAACGGGCACCAACGAGCTGCTGTCTAAAAGATTTCTGCGTGCACTCAGTTTGTCACAGTGTTGGACTTTCTTTACGTTAGTGACAATCGCTCCAAGTTCATATTTGTGTATAACAAATCTAACACATTGATTTTGTATTTTTTCAAGTTTGGCAATTAAATAAATTTGATGCGGATGCCAGACAGCTGAAGCGTATTCAATGCACGGACGAAGAAATGTAAAGTATAAGGTTTCCTTAACTTGTTTTGAAGCCTGTCGAAAATGTCTTGGTATAAAATTCAGCCTACTTATAGCCTTCAGAGCTATCATTTCTACGTGTTTCTTCCATAATAAATCACTAGATAACACAACAATCAGATACGTTACACTTGAGGTAACTTAAAATATTTCATATTTATGTAAGCGGAAGTACTGAATATTTTTTTCTTCGTAAATTTGACGTGCTCGGATTTTTTTATCATTTACATTCATCTTTCAGGTTTCATACCGTACAGAAAGAGTGTCTAGATTACCTTGTAAGTAATGAATAATCTTATATTGTTGCTACTTGTTCTTATAACGTTCTTGTATGCTCGTATATGATATTGTTTGACCATATTCGTTTATTGGACTAAAAGCTTCCTTATACATCTAAGAGCTTCCACTAGAATATAGCCCTTTTCTACGCGGACACCACCGTCTTGAATCGAGGAAGTTCCGATATGGGGAAAAACATACTTTTGTTCTCGCCACACCACTGGGAAAAGCTCGCGTTTTAAGTAGCAACTGACTATCATTTATGTTTTGCATTTTCTGCTGTCTTTCACTTAGTTGAAGGATGTAATACCTTGCTTTTTAGAGCGCAGCTCTTAGGCGCCCGTTTCCGGCTTGAGCGGCGTCGCCGTCGGCGTCGGCGTCGCCATCGGCGTCGGCGTCGGCGTCGGCGTCGGCGTAACCGCGCGGTGCATGATGGGTAATTTTCCCCGCTAAATTTAGCGGAAAAATTTGCCCGCTAAATCTAGCGGAAAATTTTCCCGCTACATCTAGCGGGAAATTTTCCCGCCAAATCTAGCGGAAAAATTTCCCCGCTAAATTTAGCGGAAAACCTTCCCCGCTAAATCTAGCGGAAAAATTTCCCCGCTAAATCTAGCGGAAAATTTTCCCCGCTAAATCTAGCGGAAACTGTTCTCCGCTAAATCTGGCGGAAAATTTTCCCCGCTAAATCTAGCGGAAAATTTTTCCCGCTAAATCTAGCGGACAATTTTCCCTGCTAAATCTAGCGGAAAATTTTCCCCGCTAAATCTAGCGGAATATTTTTCCCGCTAAATCTAGCGGAAAATTTTCCCCGCTAAATCTAGCGGAAAATTTTCCCCGCTAAATTTAGCGGAAAATTTTCCCCGCTAAATCTAGCGGAAAATTTTCCCCGCTAGATTTAGCGGGGAAACTCCCCCCTCCTCGAGGTCACGTGACCCCCAGGCCACGTGACCCCCTCTCCCCGAGGTCACGTGACCCCCCCCGCATGCCTTCCCCTCCTCCTCAAGAGCTGCGCTCTAATTCGGCGTTACAGGGAGTTGTAAACGGCTTTCATTTTTTCATCCCGAATTAAGGATTTGTCAAATACGTGACCTGGGACGAGGGCAAGTATAAAGGTCTATAAAAACTCACTAGGAGCTAAAGAACACAAGCGTGACTTATTCTGGTCAATCAACCTTGTTTTGTGATTCGTTATTTGACGTCAAGAGCCAAGCGGTTTGCCACAACCTGCGTCTCTTGAACTGTAAATACGGAGTTTTAGCAGAACGCTTCGAAACCTCTGATAACAATATCCGACAACGGTACGTTGCCTGCGCAAAGGCGTCGGCAAAGTGTCGGGGTTATCGAAGGTCTCGGAACGATCTACCAAAACTCTCTAGTTACTAGGGTCACGTGTGAAGCGCCACGGGTTTGATTAAGCGCTTCGGCGTTCTTAGGGCCATTAAGCCGTAAGATTGTCTGCGTTCGCTCCTCACGGCTTGCTTGATAGTTAAATTTTGCAGTTAATCTTGAATAGCAGAATCATCACACGGCAGTTCAATTTATCTGCTAGAATTAGCAGAGAAAAATGATTTGGTGTAAAGTTATTCACAATTTCAGTAAAGAAAGCATTTGCGTGAAAAAGGTTCTATGCTAAGGTGGTTTGAGAGCACCAGCTCAATAAACGCCGGAAGAGGTGGTTAGGACACCAAATGCTATGAAAGTACATTTTCTTTGGTAGCAGCCAGAGAGAGAGTGTAGTTTGCTTTCCTAATACAGTGATGGTTCGTTAGTATGGACACCTTCGTTTCCGTAAAAAAATTTCCATAATGAGAGTTGTCCATATTAACGAGCCAAAAATGTGTGTATGGTCCCAGTTTGTCCCCAAAAGTGGTGTTCATATAGTGGGCTATTCATATTAACGAAGTCCATATTAACGAGACATTACTGTATAGTTATTGTAATCTGCGCTTTTCATAGAGCTGGATGCCCATTGGCTGC
This sequence comes from Ixodes ricinus, assembly GCA_037355805.1. Lineage (NCBI taxonomy): Eukaryota > Metazoa > Arthropoda > Arachnida > Ixodida > Ixodidae > Ixodes > Ixodes ricinus. The sequence continues at coordinate 26,291 of JAZHYW010029361.1, forward strand.
AAGTTACCTGCACAAATTTATCTAAGAAGCGTTTTAATAAGTCTACTGAAGGACATTCAAACACGTTCCGAAATATATGTTCCGGAATAAAAGCACGTGTGAACTTCGTCATGGTGAAACTCCATCTGAACCTGTGTGCAGAAGGTTGCCAGGGAGAAATCTACTCCGCGCTTATGGTTTTGCAGCAGGTAGGCCAGTTGGTACTGGCGCAGTTTTAACCCAGCCAATATGGCGAATAGGTCAAGTGCAATACGTCGTACTCAATGGTTTCAGTGTGAAGTACTACTTTTTATGTGCGAGCATTTGTCTGATTGACGTTTTCCTGAGTTACTTCTCTCTTCCTTCTGTGAGGCCTTTGTAGTTGGAGAACGTAGTGAATCGTTATCGATATAGAGATCATTTTGACTGGCATACCCGCAAAAATGCGGCGCCGCAAGTCCTTGATGTAATGAAATTTCTTCACGTAGGATGACGGCGCTTCCAGAGGATGGTAGGCGTTCCCCACGTGCACCGCTTGATGGGCCAGATAGAGAAGGAGCGGCTGCGTAGATGCAGGGACAGTTAACAGATGAATAAAGTTTATCACTTAAATTCGGAATTCAGTTATATGCGTACTTGACGTAAAACTTCAATCTTGCCAGGAAAATATACCTTATTTTTTTTCTCAATAAAATACGAAATATTAATGCGTCCGCAAAAGTTGAAGAAAAAAAAGAGCTTCCTGGTTGTATATGGTCGATCATCTTGATGCTTAAAAATGAAAGAACACATTTGTAAAGCAGTTTTACAAGAAAGAGACATCCGCGGTCGGTTGTGCAGGACGTCAGCAATGGGCGCAACTCCCTCAGCTTCGTCGGTCACGAGGACGATGCTCTAGTGGGAGGGATGTCAGACTGGGTAGTGGGACGTAGCGGTTTTCACTCTTGAGCTTTGACACTACCGCGCATATTCAGCAGTTTCTACTCTTGACGCCAAAGCTTGTAAAGAGAAAATGCTGTTAAAAAGAGGCTGATCCGTCTCTAAACCGGGGATCGTTTGTAGCGCCCAATAATCACCGGTGTTCCTTTGCGGCGGAGCTAACTCCACCGCATATTTATAGCAACATAGTAACATATTCGTCACGTGATGAGCGATCCGCAAAGAAATCCATTGGATTTTCACTTGTGTGATTGCCGCTTAAAACTCTTAGAAAAAAGATATTGCAACTCCACCAGGCAATGCATTTCCTATGGCATCTTTATGGTTCTTACTTTCAGTTACTGAAATATTGGCACGAGAGTGGTTGCGTTAGAAACAGAAGAGCAACTGAGTAGTTATGTAAAGGTGCAATTTTACATTTCGGTCTCCCCATTTTTCGGCACGGCCTTTAATTAAAGAAAAAACAATTTCAACATTCAGAATTCAATTGCAAAAAAAAAGAAAGCATGGATAAACTTTTCAGTAGCGTGTTGCAGTAGTTGATTTAGTTGAAAGTTAATATCTGCTAATCTAAGTCATCTGGCAAGTTATATTTAAGAACAAAATTCAAGAACGTTCGAGCTTCAGTGAAGTTAAAGATCTATCCAAAGAAGACTTTTTTTTTTGCGCCCTAGACAGTAGCGTTATCCCGTGAACGTACTTCCTACGCTCTCCTGGTTCCCTCCTTTCTTCGCAACTCAAAATAAACAAACAAACAAACAACCAGCGTTCACTGCGTGCTCCAGTGTGGTTCACTTATATTCGAATCTTATGATGTGCGTTTTCTACTGATTTGCCATGTCAGCGTCATTCAAATAGAGCGAAATTCATGTGCTCCCAGAACTTCCAAAAGGAATTTTTAAAAGGATGGGAACTCTTTTTTTATCCAAGATTAACCTCGAGGTTTTGAAGTTTTGTGGCGCAAAGGGGGAACGATGGCAATATAGTTCCGGAAAGAGGGATTAGGGAGTAGTAACCAATAAATACTAAGGCCGATTTGAATAGGTAATATAAATATTTAGATAGTTTCTCTATTGAAATAAAATGATAGATACAATGACATAAAAATGCGAGGCACTGGATGTTTTATATGTTCAGTGAGCTTAAATTTGTCCAAAATCCCTTACAACCTTGTTCAAAGAACGGTATTAAGAAATAATTCTGACTAAATAAGCTACAGATTCACGGTACTCAGCAGAAATCTGAGAGGTTAAGCTGTTCAACAAACTGGTGCTATACACCGTTTCACTTTAAAGGGAAGCTGAAGCACTTTTCAAGAAATCTGAGTTAGGAGCGGACTTTATAGCTTTCTGTCGCCTGAATCCATTCATCGCAATTATCTTGGGTAGAAGTAAACGTGAACCGCATTTATTTTGAAAAAGAAACTTGCGGCGATTGCCGTCGGGCAGGCGGCGATCCTCTTTGGAGTCTGTTAGGTGTGCAAAGTGCCGTGACATCATTGACGGCGTTCCCGAGCCAGCTCAGTGGCGAGCAAGGGTGACCTTACACCGCTGATGACGTCACTTTTGCGAGTTCGTTTCTACGATCTCTCGCTGTCCTGCCCTGGGCACGCCGCAATGGGCGGGTGTACGCCGACAATTTAATTGGCTATTACGATGCTCCTACTAGCCAGAAAATCGGGTTTTATTTTCTCTATCAAAATGGGAACATAAAATCGAGCAAATTGTACACTTAGAGAAATAGACGTATGTTACCTTTGATACATTGTGGGCATTTATAATACTGACGGCCTTATCCGTGAAGAGGTTCGTGGAATACTGGCCAGCACTGTTGCTTGCCACACGGAGATCTTCTCGGAAGTCAAGTCCCCAAGTAGAAACAACTTTTCCGTTTAAAGTATACTTCTGCGGACAGAATAAGAAACAGCATTTTATAGTAAAAAATATTCGGTTAGCAGCCGGTAATATTAAATTCACAGAAAGGGCGTCAATAACAGCCTATATCACTTTATTCGTGGTAATAAATACCCGAGACTCAGGAACACAGAAGGGGATGAACACAAGCGTCCCCTTCTGTGTTCCTGAGTGTCGGGTTTTTATTACCATGATTCACCACCTGCTCGCTTGTTTTTTAAGTATTGTTGCAATCACTTTATTGTTTTGCATTGATGATCTTCAAAACGAACGACGAGTAAGTTTCTCCAAAATAGAAAGTCACAGTTAGCACTTTCGAAGTTGCCTATACAGTATAGCATATATTCTAAGCCTTACTGTAAAATCAACCGGGAAAATCGGCGCTGACCTGTGTAAATATCAGCGTTTTACAAGCTGGGCATTTTATTGGTGGATTTTGGCTTGCGAAATTTCAAAACGTAGGCTTTTTCCCGTGAAAAATAAAGATTAACAATCTTGTAAGGGTCCAGGTGGGACTTCGACGCAGCCGACCGAGCTAGCGGTGGTTGCACGCAATACTTTTGTAGGGACTACATCGTACTATGCAAAGGTCCAATGACCTTGGCGCCGAGAGCTTTCGCGTAGCAGGAACACCGGACGCGCGGCCTCGGGGATTTTCTGTTTTGAACTGGGAGGGGCGGCTGCCGTCATCTCTCGTCGTGGACAGCCCTCAAGACAGCCGTCTCCGCCTCCTTGAACAATCCGGTATCTCGGTGAGTCGGCGGCACCTTTCTTCGTTGGCTCAGCGCGAAAGCGCGACAGTGTGGGCAGCGCGATTTTGCGTTCTCTCAGATATGTGCTGGCCCCGCCTACTCCCCCCTCGCAAGAAGCGGAGGGGCGGGTTAGGAGCTGTAGGCGCACTGGCTAATGCAAATAAGCGGAGTAGAACGTATACTGCTATAGCCCCTTTGCAGGAAAACAAAGGCAGGACAAGCTTCTCCCAAAGAGCCCTCCACTCTTTTCATTTTAGCAAAGTGACCGCTGGAGAGGAAGCAAGCAGAGAGAAGGATCGAACCACCAATCATGGCGTGTTGAGAGCTTTGTGGGAGGGGCTTCTCCTGTTTTTGTTAAACTGCAATAGACAATTGTAAATTATTTGGTTCTACCTGTGGCACTTTTTCCGATAGGCGCAGTGAGCGGACGGTGCACTCAGTTTGAGGCAGACGACCTGGTTGTCTGCTCGCTGCGCCATTACTTCGTTAAGTATATACGCGAGTTTTATTCACACTCATAAAGGAAAGGGTGGCTCTTTGTCCCCAAAACTATCAGCTTCAACGTAGTAGCGCACTGACGTAAAACTGACAGGCCCTAACTTTTACGAGGGGCTTGATAACCGTGTGGCTATACTAAACAGCTATAACTAAAACAGCTAAAGTAAATATAAAAGAATACAGAAAAAAAACACTGAGGTTTTGCACTAAAACAGGAATAAAAATATTAGTTTTTTTTTGTAGTCAGTAGCACGTACATATGAGCTATTTTTAATTTAATAGTTGTACCACACGGCTATTAGGCCGCTTGTGAAAGTTCGTAACGTCGGTTCGACGTCTGTGCGCTGTACGTCGAATTGAAGCTTTGGGGTGTATAAAGGCCGGTTCTCACATGCAGCGAAGCGCTGATGTCGCGCTGCTCACGTGCCGTCAGTTACTTATCGTGCTGCCATGAGCAACAGCTTTGACGGTGCGATTGTATCTCGCATTGTGTCTCGAGCATTCCACAACAATGAATGGCGCCACTTTGCCCATGTGTGCAAGGGTATTCATACAGGAGAAATCCCGCGATTTCTCCGGCACGCGCGCATCACGAGATTAGAACGCGAGGCTTTTGCACATCGCAAAGCCTGACGTTTTCGTCGTGGATATGATTTATAAACTGATCTGGCCAGGACTGCCGCGATGTCGCAGAAACCGATGGCCCAACTTTCCGCGATGCCTCACAATACAAGGTTGCAGTCATGAACTGTACAGATGGCAACGCGTATGGTGTGAACATCGATGAATACAGTGGCGGCCAGAGTTTTGTGTGGCGCCCTCCGTATGGTACATGCCTCTATTCGTGACGTCATTATACCTTGCGAACATCAAGTTCGATGGTGTTTGTAATTATTATGGTAGAAGCTTGAAACCATTGCGCTCTCAAAGAGACACTGCCAACACAGCCCAAAGAAAGTTCTTACATCCTCTATTTTCATTGGGTTAGAAATTCTTTGCTGACGTCACAGTCAGCATTCGGCCAATCATGGCACACCGACCTCCAGCGACGATTACGATCGCGCACGTCGCCAATACTTTTCTTCTGAGGGTGCAGTATCCGTTTAGTGATTTTTGTAGACCGTGTGCAAAAACGATGTGGTTCCTTTTCTGCCCAAGTGCAACTGCCCGAGCTCGCCGTGTTCTCACGAGCGCGAGCCAGTGTCAGGTGCCCCCAGATCCTTTTTATTATATCAGCCCTACATCCACCACATTAGTGGTGAAGACCGCCAAAGCCAATACCAGTCGGCTTCGACGTGACTGTTGACATCCACCGACGTGGAGGCTGCACTGGTCATACTCACTCGGTCGTGCCTCGAGCTTCTCCTACCACCCATCGAGGACGCGGACATCGAAGAGGTCCTTGTGTAAACGCCATCCGCCTCTTCACCCATTATGCTCTACGCCCATCCTCATCTACAGGGCCTCATCAACGCTGCCAGGAGATGCGCTCTCCTTAAAATTCGGCAAAGACAAAGACAGAAGAAAGAAAAGAACACCAAGGGCGAGTTCGTGACAAAAATGCTGTCCAGATAAAGATGCCCTTCCAGGGACTCGCTGGAGCGAACTGTACCTACTACTCGTTTGAGAAAGATACGCCGTCGGCCCAGGTTCTTCACGTGGCAGCACCGCAGAGCAATGTCGTGTAGCTCATAAATGTTTTGGACAGCGACAAATTCTACACCGGTCATCATTCCCCCAGGAGGAGAAGGGACGTAGTGGCTGAGAGAATAAAGGGGATCCGGCGGCACACACGACTGGCCCGCGGTCGAGAGAGCACGGTGAGCTCGGGCGGTCGCGCTTGGACAGGAAATGAACTACATCGTTTTTGCTTGCGCTCTACGCGTTTTACCTGCACAGTTCACAGAATCGTAACAAAAACACTGCGGTTAAGGACGCTTCATGGATCCTCGCGGACCAGCATATTTCAGTTTGATCTTCGTGAGTGGGAGGAAAAGCATGCAAACAATTGACATATGAGTTGCAAGTAGCACGCCTGGACATTTCGGCGAACTCAGAGTCTGATGTACCTCGTGCGAGCAGTGGTCAAAGTATCCTGCATGTGAGGTCCAAAATCCGAAGTGATGATCAAATCCTCTCATCAGTGGCGTATATTCCTTGCGGAAATAACCGAGGTGCCACTGCAAGTACAATAAAAGTGATACATAGCGCACACTCTCAAAAAAGTACAAAGTTTTTTGTTGTTTCTTAAGAGCAAAATGATCTGCGCATCGCCTAACTCTTTCTGCGCCAGGATATAGCACTAGGGATCCGGATTAGATGCGACATTTGCAGAAGGAATCGTTATTTGATTCAAAAGTTATGAACCATTTTCGTAAATATTTTATTGAGAAAATGGTGGTCAGACGATGCCTAAAATTGCATGGAAATGAATGGCGCAAACTTGCAGGAACGGGCCACATTTTCCCATTCAAATTTTTAAAAATTCACACAGCTTTAGAGATAAGATAACGTTTAGTTCTGAAAGTTGTTAACCGGATCCGAACCGCTTGCGCTACATTTGTGCGGAAATTGAACACCCGGCGATACAAGGTTTAGTCTTGTGGTGAAGAAAAAAATACTGTAAATATTTTAGGGACACCCTGTACATGGTATCTAAAGTTAATTTAAACATAGTTACAGAAAGAATAAGGTTGGCCATTAGAGAAATACAACCTTCGCTGAGATTAAATTTGGAATTACCATCATGGTCATACAGTTTACGAATTCACCAAAAGTTTGTACTTAACACTGTCAGTATTGGTGTTTATTGGTTATGTTGTAAATGTTGTCTTGAAAGCTGTCATTACTAAAAAACAAACCAATTGATGCAGTTTACGATAGGTCAACAATAATTGTCGGCTACGGCGCTAACCAGATACAATTTCATGGCCACTCATCACGTGCAATGATGAGTTTGCATGGCAATCGTCACGTGCATGTCATGGTAACCCTTCACGTGTCATGTCCACTCATCACGAGTCATAGTCACTCATTAGTCGCTTGTGTCGCATCATTCTGGGCAGGGCTAGTAACGGTTTCTACATAGGCGACAAGACGCAAAAAAACGTTCGTAAACATATATCAAAGCCCGCTGTCTTTTCGCAAGTCGTATAGATTGGCTTAGCTTAAGTACTAACTGGCAAGAAAACAGAAATTACGTAACCTATACATTTATTAATAAAAAAGTTAAATAGCGAATTTTATTAATTATTAAACGTATCCTGATATTTATCTCCCCCTCCCCACCCAAATGTACGCCGGACGCAATTCACACGCAACGACATCAGTATCACTTTAAAGAGAGCGCCCATTTTAAGATATGTTCAGGTAAAATTCGATGTGCTGTATATTGTGCATAAAGGTATATTTTATTGTGAGAGCTAGGTGACACAAAAATAAACCTGGTATCATGTTGAGGGAATGGGATCACCTCGTGTCGTCAAAGCTGCGATGTGAGTACCGACCGGCTAAAACAAGCGCGATGACAAGACATGATTTCACCTGAACGCGTTATTAGGCGAGCAAGCTTATGCAGAGATGACAGGCATGTTTAATTTCTTTATTGCAAAGGGTCAAAAGATGCGAGAGGAAATGTGATTTTTGAACAGCTAGGGTAAGGGAGCGGCTGATATATGCCCATTCTACAGCCATTGCCAACTTGAAGGACAGGGGGGGGGGGGGGGGCGGAGGTAAGGAACCAGCGGGTCGCCTGAGAAACCACAACCGGGTAGGCAAAACATGTCGAACTTTCTACAAATTTTCTCCAAAATTTTGTACTATTCTTCCGGGAGGTATTACAGTACTTTTGTAGCAAATTCTAATTTAACCCACCTTGCCGATCGCATAAGTGGAATAGCCAAGATCCTTAAAATGCTCAGGGAGGATCTTGAACTTCAGTGGGAGTCCCCATGGCTCTGAATTTCCAATGTCATCGTTTTGCATACCTGCAAACATGTGTTGATTTATTTGGGTCGTCCATCCCGGCGCTTCTTGCGTAAATGATATGTTATTTGAAACCGTTGTTTTGGGCACTGTTTTATGCAGGTGGAGGTCCTCTTGCAAAATATCTGTATGGTTCTGTGTAAGTGGTCTACAAAAATCAGAATCATAACACAGTGGAAGCTGAGACTGAACAGAATACCCATCGAAACTCAAACGTACACTGCGCTACACTGTTACCATGGGCATAAAAATGCTGTTTTTTAAATTTTACTCAAGGTACCTACGGTCCCCCAAGATTACCTCTAAGGTTACTGCCCTCAATAAAGGCCTTCCGCTACACTAGTAGTTTTTATACCTGCTGTTTCACGTTAGACTTGGAACAAAAACAAAAAAATTGGCGAACGCCTGTTGGAACGAACCGGGTCGAGCTGTGTACCGCGTAGCATATGCGAGTATGCACCAACTTAAAATATATCCGCAAAGCTAAAACGTCCCTGTAAATATATTTTATATACGGCATTTCCCAGTACATATTGAATTGAACGCTACTGTTAAACTAATTTTGAAGGTTCTTTATAATAAAAAAAAATGAAAACGCTATTAAAGGTCTAGGACTTCTTCTAAGTGTAACTGGGCTGACGCCAAATAGAATGCGAGTACGAGTTTATGAAAAGGGCTGCCCGAAAAGACCCAGACCCGTGTGAATCGGATAGAGCCCCGTCATGAGAGCGCTCCTGGTCGCAGCCCCCGACGACTGGACGTAGTAGTGGTGCAGCGCCAGACCATCGCCGGCGAGGGTGTCGATGTTCGGGGTCGGGATTTGCCTAGACCCGTGGAAGCTGACGTCACCCCAGCCCTGCGGTGTGGACGCCCAAGTTGTACAAAGATTATCTTGGCTTCATTAAATAGTGATGGCTATAATTATCGCTCCTGGAAAAGAGCCAGTCCCCATGTGTTGCATGTCGTAAAGAGTAGTAAACTACTACCATGAAGCAGTCAGCCTCTGGAGAAGCACTAAGGGTATTTTAATGAAAGTCTTAAGAAACTGAGAGAAGCAGAATACATTTTAGGCGTTCACTGGTTGGAACGCATCTTGGAAGCTAGACCTGCCACCCTGTCTTTAAATCAAAGACCTGCCTCCATCTGTTTCCCTGTGTTCTCACCTCGCAAGTTCATGGGGTGCTGAACCATGTATGCGTCTGCGTCTTTCCGGTAGCATCCACATTGCAAACATAGTTCTGTCTACCCAGTCGCCCTCAGTCAAAGTCATTTGAAGTACGACACACAATATGACAATCCACAAGCTGCGGTGTATTGGCGACTCCAGCGAAATAGTCAGCACAAACGACTAGAACAGAAAGCTGTGGAGGCAGGTGCGCTCTCCAATCTTCCCATTCGAATCAGATATTTTTACTTTATTTGCTTCGTGGGTTTACCGCGCAGAGGGCAGAGACAAAACGTGGTGACTGACAAAACCTGTGTTCTCTAAATTTCAGCAAATCAAGATAGCTACATAATATTTTAAATTCTACGAAGCAAATAAATGCAGAAAGGAAAAGTAACCAACGCATATATTTGTGAATATATACTATAAATAAACGCCAGGAGATGCTTGTCGTGTTATAAATGAAAAAAAAAATTCACCCTTTCATTTTGGTGAAAAGGAAGGCCAGCGAAGCTGTACTATGGTGGAAATGAAGTAATGGCCGGCCGCAAGTCGGCAAGCAAGAGTGGAAAGGCTGGGAATGTTGTCACTTATTATGAGCGACGGCGGTCACCAGACAACCGGCAAACCTGTTGTCTGGTTGCCGCCGTCGCTCATAGATGGCGGCAGCTGTCAGGAGTGTTGTGTCGACATTTATTTGCTGGCCGACACGATCCTGGGGAAACTGGCCTTTAACAGCTTCAGCTGTAACAACAACACAACTAAAATATATTCATGTCTTAAATCTCCGAGATGTGAACAAAATCGAAAACAAATTTAGATGAGGCTACTATGGAAACATATCCCATTAATATTGGATATATATATAGTGATTATGTTATTGGTGAAATCATTTATTCGCGTTTAAATGTGATTTCACATCAAGCCAGAACCTGCAATCTTGTTTAATACTATCATTTTTTACCTAAAATGAATTGTAAAAATCTGGCCCTTTTGGAGTTTTAGTTGTTTAAGATATTTAACGCTGGTCGGGCATAGGATGTTCTTTTCGGTGTTGTCCTCCGCTTTCAGCTTTTAAATGGGTACGCACTCAGGCTATCTGTTGGTGTGGTGTAGAGTATATTTTGATGTATCTGTTGTAAAGTTTGAAGTACTATATTCAATTCAGCTTAGGCATATTATTCTCGATGAAGTGTGACTGTGTACTTAAATTTCGGGAGTACCCTTAGTAATTTTCACATGTTCGTCAGATTATCTTCTGCAAAGATATACGCATAATATATATAGTAGCGGTCGTCATTTTGCAGATCAAAATACCTCAACTAATTTTGGATTGAAAAAATAATAGGACCTGTGTTTATTCAGGTAGGTGTCAAATTTTGTATCCTCAAAAGGCTTGCTGTTACCCGGGATAAATCCGCATTCATCTTGTTGATATAAGAGCTTGATGAAAGTTCCTTGGCAAACCATACACCCAACAATTTTTGTTCTGTCACATGGTCCGAAGATACGCCTCCGAACGCTATATTAATTTCACTGTATTGTGTTTATAACTTACATGTTTTAAAATATATATACCTAGATTTACTTGTACTTAAACCGAGTAATTTAAAACTCGTTCTATAATTTCCAATGATATTCATTAGCCAACTTTGTCATGTATTTTTTATCAAACCAGCAAACAATATATTCGTGTAGTCTGTTTACATTTTAATTCATGGAACCTGGTATTGCATTTATATCAGTAGAGCACAAGATGAACAATAGAGGCCTCGAGGAACGCAATGCCGTAATGTCAGTTTATTGTGTGAATAATCATGTATACATCATATTGATAACGATCTGTAAGATTCTTTTTCATTAGCCTTAGCGCCACTTCTTGTACATCATTGATTTGAAGCTTTTTCATTGAGAATATTGTGTTGCAGATTATCAAACGCTTTTTTTTTCAAAAATAAATCAAAAGAACAATTTGACTTTATTTTTTCAACAATTTCATTGTTGGATTTTACAGCACCTGGCGGCGGAAAGACGAAGTCGTTAAAGTTTCGAAACATGTGGTAAAAATCGCCAATATACCAGGAGCTGGTGAGAAAACAAAAACGCGTTTTTCGGCGAGCGCAAAAAAAAAGCGGCATATTGAAGATAGCAGGAACTCCGCAATAATGTGGATCTAACGGTAGTACTATGGCGCGCTACCTTGAAAATATAAAGTTACCTGCGTCAAAAAAGAAAGGAGAAAAACAAGCGTTTTTTTATGAACCATGGTCGACCTAAGCCTAACATATGAAATCAGCTGATAATGTTGGCGCCTGTAACCTCGAAGTATTAAAAAATCGTAGTCAGAAAAAAACGTACTCTTTTAGCTGATACGAATGCCACCTGAGTCCATAATGTCATTTCTGCTATGGACGATGGCATTTGTTGTTTTGACAGGTAGATGTCGCCTCATAGAGAAATTTGTTTTTTCTTTTTATAGTTTGATTCGGGTAATTTTTTGTTTTCAGTGCCTATTAACGGCCAGAAGCCTAGGACGGTAGAGCACCGAGTCAGATTACGTCGCGTTCTCACGAAGTCAGCGTTCTGCGATAAATAGTCTATTTATACGGGTTTAAAACACGGTTCCATTTTCTCACGAACACCTGAAGTACCACCCTGAACTCGAAATTTGGAGATGAGCAATAATAGTTTCACTTCTTACCAGGTCGTCCGCGACAATAACCACAATGTGGGGTCTTCGCGATGCTTGCGCAGTCATGTCGAAAAGAGTCACACTGAGAATCGCTATTGCGGGAAAACGTAAAGTTTGCCTTTCCCTGCGTGGAACAAACATAACGTTTTGTGAAGTTTGTGCTATGAGGCCTTCTGGAAGACTATAAACGATATTCAGTCTCTCGCAGCGTTGTGACCAGATACGTTTTTCAATAAAACAAGCTTACAAAACACGAAATCGCCGTAAGTAAAAAGAAAACAAAGAATCAACTGCTACCATACATTTTTTAGGCAAACATAGAGCACATTGATATGTGAAAAGAACAGCGAGTGTGCAGGCGAGCTGGTGATAACTAATCATGTCATTCAACACCTGAGACTGTAGAGGAAGAAATTGGAAAATTCTACTAAAACGTTTCCCATTCCTTCCACCACAGTCTCAGGTGTTGTATGACATGACACATTGATGTGTAGCTTTATTTTATTCAAGGAAGATTGGGAAGGGCGACCAAAACCTTCTATACTTTGTTTTACCTTCAGTCCAGATGCAGCTGACGCTACGACCTCATGGGACCAATCAGACAGTGTCCAAGGTAAAATTCAATGGGCCTTTCTTTGTGCACGATTACTTCAGCAATAATATACCACATAGAGAAGCATGACGACCACCATGTAGGTGCGCTTTGATCGCTATTTCATTTGTCTCATCAGCTCGAACAATCCGCTGCGTCGGAACTTTAGGTGCAATGAAGTATAGTGCAATAATTAAAAAACATATTAGCAAGCCCAGTTCCTTTAAAAGGCGTAGAAGTATACTACGTTTTACCTAAAGCCCAGTGCGCAGCCGACGTTACGAGCTGATGGGACCAAACAGAGAGCGTTAAAAGCTTACCATCATTGGGCTCGCAATGCTTCTGTACTTGTTTTATCATCGTTAAACTAATCATAATCAGCAAATGACTAGTGACTTGCTATTTTTTCGCTCCTGGGTGGGTTCAATTACCTGGTTGCGTTGGCTGCGTCTTCAATTAATCTAAAGAGAAGTATTCGCGACTCCAGCGAACTATAGAGGCGCGCTGGTCAGGCAATATGGCGGACGAAAGGGAGGTCGTTTTCGTAGTTCAGCACGCGGACCACCATATATTTCTTGCACTGCAGCGTGAAATCGGTGTTACATATGAAAGCAAAGCAATTTTTCGACGGTAAAAGCCTTCTCCTAGTCAGAGCGTAGGAATGACACGGCGGAAGCATAAACATAATTACTGGAAACGATGTTTGTTTTATGCTGCCTACGAGAACGAAGCAGCGACACTAGACGACAAAGTCGAAACGACCTCCTTTCCTGAGCTTCTCGGCGTTGCCGCTACGCGGCGTCGGTTTCGCTGGAGTTTCCAATAGCTTAAAACGAGCGAGAGAATGCTCGACTTTTAACTACGAGATGTGTTTCCGGTATGCACCTCAGAATATGCACCAGATGGAATAAACACTGAGCGTAAAGGATGCTGGGCATGGCGGATCGCGAGAATATTACTCGTATTATCGACCAATAGTCAATGAGGCAGCGGCACTAGCGGATAATGCCCAAGTCCCACTATGCTTCGTTTCGCCGTAAAGGGGCCGTGCAGCGATATTCGATTATAATGTTTTTGACTTTACACGAGCTTACTGGCACTAGTGGGACCCAAGTAGACTCTGCAGGCAACGCCACTGACAAAGAAACGACTTTGTTGTGGTGTTTAAGGCTAGAGGTGGTAGTCATATAGAAGTAGTAGTTACTCGGAGACATATTTGAAGGTCTCCACGGCGCGCGCTCCCCCCCCCCCCCCTCCTTTCCTTCCCCTTCCCCTTTCCCTCATTCTCCATTCGCGAGTGGGCATAGGCTCTGGGCAGGGTTCCAGAGAGCGCCACCGTCGGTTGATCATCAGCGCCACCGTGACCAAATGAGCAACACTGCAACGGCTAAAATCGGCAGCACCGCCGGTGTACTCTTGTGAGATCACGTTATTACCAACTCCGAGCGTTGTGTTGTTGCGCGCTACACTACTGACTGTTTAAGAATCTATCAAACTTTAAATATAGAAACGTGCACGCGTGTGTGGTTGTATTGTTCTAGCATTAGGAAGTTTTAGTAGGTACCTTCCTGATAGGTTGAGACAATTCAAAACGGGAACTAGCAGAACAAAATTGAACCTCCTGATATTAAGGCCAATATATAAGGGAAAGCAAGTAGACAAGGGCAGTTTTTTGTTTTTACGTTATTTGCGCTCGTTTCAACATAACAAAAGCGAAGACTTCGTCGAGCATCCCCTCTCTACAAAAGCGGAAGATGAAAGCGCACCCCCCCCCTTCCCTCTCAAGCGTACCCACCCTTTTTTTCCAAGTGAACTCTTTCCAGCATGAATAGCTGACCCCATTTTGGTGGTCAGTTTGTTTCCATTCCCTCGTCGCCGTGTTGAAGATGATTATGGTGTCCGAGAAATGTGTTTTTGTGCAAGATGGCTCTAGTTAGTAGGGTGTCGTACGCAGTTGCTTGTCACAAGCTGAAGCTCATTCTCGTTGATTTGATGTGCTGTAGACTTTTACATAGAGCACAAATAAACGCCGTGTGGATAACATACTTTCGTAAGGTAGGTACGCTTTTCTTTAAATTATTTTTTGAGTAGACTGTTTTCTCGCAGCGGGGATGAAGTTAGAGCCCGCATAGACACGGGTCGAAATAAAGCAACCATCGTGGGCAGCTACGCAATCATGCTAAAGGCGCAAACGACAGTCCGTTCTGTAATCGGCGAAGCGGAGAAAACGCTAGCTCACTTCGGTTTTCGGTGACTAGCGATCGAACGCCCACAAAGCGTCGTTCGATCAACATATGTCGGCGGAGCAGTGAGAGTGTCAGGACTGATCTGACTCTATAGTCCGTTGCAACCTAAGAACGAAGGGCGAGGGTAAGACGGGCCGGGAGGAGGAAGCAGACGGAACGCTAAAGAGAGAAGGAGGTTTCCCCTCTCTTCTCCAGCGTTCCGTCTGCTTCCTCCTCCCCGGCCTGTCATACCCTCGCCCTTCGTTCTTAGGTTGCAACGGACTATAGAATCATCGCATCGAGCAACGCCGGGCTTCGTGCGCATTAATTCCAAATATCGAGTCAAATAGCGCATTTGGAAATGCATCTCGAGTCAGGCAATGTGAACGGAATGCTTATTTTACATGTTTTACGGCATTTATTCATCTTCGACGGCGTTGTATTTTCCAAGGCCTCTACGGGAACCTCCGGAGCTTCACGCCTGCTAAGCTACCGGGGTTGCGACAGTCCGGTACGCAACAGTACCTACTTCAGCTTCGATGTTTGGTCTTCTGCGACATCCGATTGCAATGCTAAGAATAAAAGACGAAAAACGCACGAATCAACACTTTCGAGTTGATGCGTGAACAGCCCTACGAACAAGCAGGTTGGCGAGAGGGCCTTGTCAGTGTTGCAAATATTTTGAGCTAGATGGTGCAACGTATCACACCAAACTTGACTGCCCGGAGGGTATGGTTGAGTCCGTTTCTGCTAAGCCCGGGCTTGCTTTGAGCTTCCCAACGCTTCTCCAACGTGTATCCCACACCACCGAGATTTTAGTTATTTTCAGAAGATAAGTGCCGCTCTCGGATATGGCGCTCAGTGAATGTCAGCTGTACGTAGCTTGCAAGCGTCGACATTGCTGGGTACTGAGGGTTTTTCATACTCACTGATTTTTGTGAAATACATCCCTGGTGTGAAACTAACACGGCGAACCGGAACGCTCGCGGCGCATAAAATGCTTTTATGGCCGCTAATGATATCGCACGCAAGCTATGTGCATTCTAAGAGCTACAACCTCGGTGGTATGGATTGCACGTTGGGGAACGTTGTGAAAGGTCATTGAAAGCTCGTCACTCAGAAACAACGAACTCAACTACGGCCGCCAGTCCCCCAAAAGGTTAGTTCAGCACATTACATCACATATTTGTATCTTTCTTTAATTTTAATATATCGTCATGTGTCCAAATAATACCCTTAACAATAGGTTCACCAGAATCTAAAGTTTCACATACAAATGCTAGTGAAGGTCATACTTTATCTCAAGAGTGTCTAAAGAACGGGAAGTTTTGATGCCTGTACTGTTGCTAATCAAGGTGACCAGTACGTGCGACAGGCGACTTGAGAGTCGAATCAGGTATAGTAGTGATGGCACGGACAAGTGCAGGTAGAATGTTAACTGAGATATAAAGAATGTGAAAGGTTTAACATACGCTGCATAATCCATGGTTCCGGCCCTTCTTCTTCGTCGTCGTTTATAAAAGGGTACGATGGAACATTTTCGCTGATCGCCACCACCACCGCCACATGCTGATATGTCAGATAATCATTAGAGATAATCAAATTCATATAATGGCGTTGACAATGCACGGAGTTAGTTTTGTTAATAAATATTGTCTACATTAGCATATTTTTCTGTACCAGCGAGAAAAACTGTTTCTGGGGTTCCGAAGTACACGGAGTGAGCTCCGCGTTTGCGTATAATCGGATAGAAGTGGATGAAGAAGGCTTTAATCCAGATTGTAAAACAGGGTAAACAAACAGTAGTTGGGTTTTTACACAGGGGAGTTTAGTCTGCTAGAGCATGGCGACATTGTTACCCAATGTAGATGAGAAGTTTAGTCAGTGCAGTACTGACCGCTAGCCTAGGGTGTTTAACTTGCACCACGCAGTAGTGACACACGACCGCACTCCGGTACGATTCTCATCCAGATCGAAACGGACAGGGTGGGGATTAAATCCAGGATTCCTGGGTTTTGCAGCACGAGATTCCGCTCTACGTGTTCCGAACTGGTATGCTCAAGACCAGTCGGCCACCGATCCCCATGTAAATAGGGAAAAACAAAGAAACAAATTAGACGTTAGTTGTTTATACAGGAGGAGTTTAGTCTGCCAGAACATGGCGACATTGTTACCCACTGTAGATAAGTAATTAAGACAGGCAGTGACTGCTGGCGCTGGGTTTCTAACGTCACACGCAGCAGTGATACACGACCTACACGCTCGGTATGCCCATCCAAATTGAAACGGGCAGGGTGGGATTGAGCCCAGGATCCCTGGTTGTCGGCAGCGCGAGCTTTCGCTCCACGTGCTCGCGAGCTGCTGTGCGCTAGCCCCACTCGGCCACGCAATCTCCGTGCAAATTAGAGAAGAAGAGGGCATCAACCCAGGTCGTAAATACTGATAGTCGTGAGTGGAAGAAGGCTTCAATATAGTTGATAGTTCGGGCGGTTGTCTACTGACCCCATAAGTGTGGACGTCACCGCTCCAGACAAACCGTTGCTAAAGGCGTTGTAATGGACGAATATATGGGACTGGATTTCGCTCCGGAAGATGCGATCGGTCAAATATCGGACGTGGAATTTAAACGGCTCGAAAAATGAGATATAGGAATCCTAGATGTCAATCTTACCACCAGAAAACGTTTGCCCTGAATTGGCTGTTTCCGATATATTTGCGACGAGGAACATCCGGTCCTCCAGTACGTCTCGAGATGCCTGTTGCAAACGACGAAGGCATGACGAACGCACGCGAAATGACTGAAGTGCACCGTCTGCAACAGTATGAGTCGTTTGCACAATGATACGAGTTTGAATTCGTATCTATTTGGAACGTATGGTAGTCCTAAGCAAACTAATCACGTTTATAACGAATTGTATTTCCGTGCGATACGGGATACTTGTCTGACGAAAATCATCGACACGCATGGAGATCTAAGCAAATATAGCGGTGTAGCGGCGGCAGCATACTTATCGAGAGGCTAATCACCATCGCGCCCATACCGCTTTTACAGACGCAAGCCAGCAGATGACAACAGATGACGACGGATTGACCTGCTAGACTGCCCGACGTTGTTCGCCGAGTCATCGCACCACCAAATAATTCATCGTTGGCGCCGCCCCGGCCGTCCGGACAGGATACCGGTCGACTGCGTGCGGCGGATCGCGGCACTTGGGCAGCAGCGGCGGCAGCATACGCATCGAGAGGCTAATCTACGTGCCCATACCCTTTACAGACGCTGAGCCAGCAGATGACAACAGATGACGACGGATTGACCTGCTAGACTGCCCGGCGTTGTTCGCGCGAGGTCGTCGCACCACCAAATAATTCATCGTGGTGCCCACCGGCCTTCCGGACAGGATACAAGCCGACTGCGTGCAGCGGATCGCGGCACTCTGGGCAGTAGCGGCGGCAGCATACGCATCGAGAGGCTAATCTACGTGCCATACCCTTTGCAGGTTGGTTGGTCGACTTCCATAAAATTTCATTTCGTTTTGTTTCTCGCTGCTGCTGCTGCTGCTCCCCCTGCCATCGCGTTGA
>JAZHYW010029362.1:0-14727 GCA_037355805.1 Ixodes ricinus
TGACAGGTAGATGTTGGCTCATAGAGAGCTGACATCTTTTTCTTTTTATGTAGTGCGATTCGGGTAATTTTTTGTTTTCGGTGCCTATTAACGGTCAGAAGCCTAGGACGGTAGAGCACCGAGTCAGATTACGTCGCGTTCTCACTGGGATGTCAGCGTTCTGCGATGATTAGTCTATTTATACGGGTTTAAAACACTGGTTTCCATTTTCTCACGAACACCTGAAGTACCACCCTGAACTCGAAATTTGGAGACGAGCAATAATAGTTTCACTTCTTACCAGGTCGTCCGCGACAATAACCACAATGTGGGGTCTTCGCGATGCTTGCGCAGTCATGTCGAAAAGAGTCACACTGAGAATCGCTGTTGCGGGGAAACGTAGGGTTTGCCTTTCCCTGCGTGGAACAAACGACCTATAACGTTTTGTGAAGCTTGTGCTAACGGGGCCTTCTGGAAGACTCTCGACGATATTCAGTCTCTCGCGGCGTTGTGACCAGATACGTTTTCAATAAAACAAGAAACACAAAACACGAAATCGCCGTAAAGTAAAAAAACAAAGAATCAACGCTCACATTTTTTAACGGAAACATAAGAGCACGTTGATATGTGAAAAGAGAGTGAGTGTGCAGGAACGCTGGTGACAGCTAATCATGTCATTTTTTTTTCCTTTATTTGTTTGCGGATCTTTTCCGCATAGGGGGCAGAGATAAAGGCATGGTGCCTGACGGAGCCTCTGCCCCCCCTTACAGTTCAGCAACACAATATATACAGTCTACAAAATAAGAAACAACTATTGAACAAATATAAAACAACTATGGAACAAATATGAAATAACACTGGAACAACTATGGAACAAATAAGAAGCTACACTTGACATACAGAACATCAGTCACGCCACTGTCACGAGATATACCAAAATGCACAAAATCAATTCCAATCAAACTCTCTGGGCATTATTTCAAAAAAAGAAAAAGCTTATTCTATCAAAAAAAAAAGATATAAACAAAATGAACAGTTCATGAAAAGGACATTAGTTCGAATAAACTATATGGCGGACACATCCTAAACTGGAGAGCACATTATACAATTGAAAAAGTAATATCATTTAATACCAGCATCTTTCTGCAATGTTTTTTGAAAGTATATAACGCTTGATCAAAATCTATGTCTATATCTGTTCTGTTTAAAGTTCGAGTTATCTGATAAGTTAACGCTTGCCGACCGTAGTTCGTCCTTATGGCTGGTATCTTTCGCTTTGGATCTCGTAATGTGTATGGATTTAAAATATTTGTTGGTGCGGTGTGAAGTTTGTTTATTTGTATCCATTGGAAGAGTTTGAAATAATAGATCTGGTCTGCCTTCAGCATATTATATTTGATAAATAGTGGCCGTGTGCGTAGTTCCCTTCTATCCCCTTTATAATCTTCGCATATACGTAAAATCTTCTTCTGTAGTAGGATTAACTTATTGTAGTTTGTACCAGTCGTTGTACCCCAGACCATAATGCCATAGCTCATTTTGGAGTAAAAAAGTGAGTAGTACAAGTTCTGTTTAAGCCAAGTAGGCAGTAAATGTTGTATTTTAAAAATACACCCAGTCACTCGAGATAAATCAGCTTTGAGTCTATTGATATGTGTTGTCCATGAAAGGTCCTCACCGAACCATACACCCAAAAACTTTTGATTTGTCACTTGCTCCAGTACCGTGCCTTCAAATGTTATGTGGACAGTGCTGTCATCTCGTTTATTTTACCGGCTTAAAAATTACATACTTTGTTTTTTATTTGTATTTAAATATAAGACTGTGGAGGAAGAAATTGGAAACTTCTACTAAAACGTTTCCCATTCCTTCCACCACAGTCTCAGGTGTTGTATGACGCGGCGCATTGATATGTGTTGCTTTATTTTATTCAAAAGGGAGATTGGGAAGGGTGACCGAAACCTTCTATACTTTGTTTCACCTTCAGTCCAGATGCAGCTAACGCTACGACCTCATGGGACCAATCAGACAGCGTCCAAAGTAAAATTCAATGGGCCTTTCTTGTGCACGATTACTTCAGCAATAATATACCACATAGAGAAGCATGACGACCACCATGTAGGTGTGTGCTTTTGAGGCTATTTCATTTGTCTCATCAGCTCAGAAGAATCCGCTGCGTCTGGAATTTAGGTAAAATCGAAGCATAGTGTAATAATTCAAAATCATAATACCGACCTCAGCTCCTTTTAAAAGGCCTAGACGTATACTACGTTTCACCTAAAGCCCAGGTGCAGCTGATGTTACGAGCTGATGGGACCAAACAGAGAGTGTTAAAATCCTTACCATCATTGGGCTCGCTATGCTTCTGGCCTTGTTCTATCATCGTTGAACTAATCATAATCAGCAAATGACTAGTGACTTGCTATTTTTCTCTCCCCTGGATGGGTTCAATTACCTGGATTTGCGTTGGCTGCGTCTCAACTTAATCTGAAGAGAAGTATTCGCGTCTCCTAGCGAACTATAGGGGGCGCGCTTGGTCGAGGCAATATGGCGGACGAAATGCGGTCCTTTTCGTCGTTCAGCACGCGGACCACCATATATTTCTTGCACTGCAGCGTGAGATCGGTGTTACATATAAAAGCAAAGCATTTTTCCCACGGTAGAAACCTTCTTCTAGTCCAGGAGCGTAGGAATGACACGGCGGAAGCATAAACATAATTACTGGAAACGATGTTTGTTTCTATGCCGCCTACGGAAACCAAGCGACGGTAGCAGGCGACAATAAAGTCGAAACGACCTCCTTTCCTGAGCTTCTCAGCGTTGCCGCTAAGGCGCGGCGTCGGTTTTCGCTGGAGTCGCCAATAGCTTAAAACGGGCTAGAAGAATGTACTCGACTTTTAACTACGAGCTGTATTTCCGGTATGTACCTTAGAATATGCACCAGGCGGAATAAACACTGGGCGTAAAAGATGCAGGACATGACGGGTCGCGAGTATATTACTCGTATTATCGACCAGTAGTGAATGAGGCGGCGGCACTAGCTAATAATGCCCTAGTCCCACTTTGCTTCGTTTCGCCGTAAAGGGGCCGTGCAGCGATATTCGCTTCTAATATTTTTGTCTTTACACGAGCTTACTGGCACTAGTGGGACCCTGTAGACTCGCAGGCAACGCGACTGACCAAGAAACGACTTTGTTGGGGTGCATAAGGCTAGAAGTAGATAGTCACATATTATGTTGTAGTGACTCGTAGACATCATTTGAAGGTCTTCACAGCGCGCTACCCTCCGCCCCCCCCCCTCCTTCCCTCCTCCGTCCCCTTTCCCTGATTCTCCCCTCTCTTCGTCGCATACGTTGCATTCGCGAGCGGCCATAGGCTCTGGGCAGGGTTCCAGAGAGCGCCACCGTCGGTTGATCATCAGCGCCACCGTGGCCAAATGAGGCAACACTGGGACGGCTAAAATCGGCAGCGCCGCCGGCGTACCCTTGCGAGATTACGTTATTACCAACTCCGAGCGTTGTGTTGTCGCGCGCTACACTACCGACTGTTTTAAGAATCTATCAAACGTTAAATATATAAATGTGCATGCGTGTGTGGTTGTGTCGTTCTAGCATTAGGGAGTTTTAGTAGGTGCCTTCCTCGATAGGTAGAGACAACCCAAAACGGGAGCTAGCAGAACAAAATTGAACGTCCTGATATTACGGCCAAATATAAGTAAAAGCAAATAGACAAGGGCAGTTTTCTTTCTTTTTTTACGTTGTTTGCGCGCGCTTCAAGATAACAAAAGCGAAGACTTCGTCGAGCTTCCCTCCTCTACAAAAGCGGAACTAAAAGCGCCCCCCCCCCCTCCCTCTCACCCTTACCCACCCTTTTTTTCCAAGTGAACTCTTCCCGCATGAATAGCTGACCTCATTTTGGTGATCAGCTTGTTTCCAGTCCCCTCGTCGCCGTGTTGAAGACGATTATGGTGTCCGAGGAATGTGTTTTTCGTGCAAGCTGGCTGTAGTTTGGACGGTGTCGTACGCAGTTGCTCGTCGCAAGCTGATGCTCGTTCTCGTCGATTGAATATGCTGTTCACTTTTACATAGAACAGAAATAAACGCCGCATGGATAACCTTTTCTCGTGGGGTAAGTACATTTTTTTTATATTATTTCTTGAGTAGACTGTTTTCTCGCAGCGGGGACGAAGTTAGAACCGCATAGACACGGGTCGAAATAGAGCAACCATCTTGGGCAGCTACGCGATCATGCTAAAGGCGCAAACGACAGTCCGTTCTGCAATCGGCGAAGCGGAGAAAACGCTCACTTCGGTTTTCGGTAACTACGATCAAACGTCCACAAAACGTCGTTCGATCAAGATGTGTCCGCGGAGCAGAGAGCAGTGAGAGTGTCAAAGGACTGATCTGACTCTAGAGTCATCGCATCGAATCCAAAGACAACGCCGGGCTTCGAGCGCATTAATTCCAAATATCGAGTCAAATAGCGCATTTAGAAATCCATCTCAAGTCAGGCAATGTGAACGGAATGCTTATTTTACACGTTTTACGGCATTTATTCATCTCCGACGGCGTTGTATTTTCCACGGCCTCGACGGAAACCTGCGGAGCTTCACGCCTGCTAAGCTTCCGGGGTTGCGACAGTCCGGTACGCAACAGTGCCTACAGCTTCGACGTTTGCTCTTCTGCGACATCCGATAGCAATGTTAAGAATAAAAGACCAAAAACGCACGAATCAACACCTTCAAATTGATGCGTGAACAGCCCCACGAGCAAGCAGGCTGGCGAAAGGGCCTTCTCAGTGTTGCAAATATTTTGGGCTAGATGGCGCAAGGTATCACACCAAACTTGACTGGCCGGAGGGTAAGGTTAAGTCCGTTTCTGCTAACCCCGGGCTTACTTTCAGCTTCCCCAACGTTTCTCCAACGTGTATCCCACACCACCGAGATTTTAGTTATATTCAGAAGTGCCACTCTCAGATATGGCGCTCAGTGAATATCAGCTGTACATAGATTGCAAGCGTCGACATTGCTGGGTACTGAGGGTTATTTCTCCTCACTGGTTTTTCTGAAATACATCTCTGGTGTGAAACTAACACGGCGAACCGAACGCTCGCGGCGCGTAAAATGCTTTCATGGCCGCTAATGATGTCGCATGCAAGCTATGTGCATTCAAAGAGCTACAACCTCGGTTGTGTGGATTGCACGTTGCGGAACGTTGTGAAAGGTCATTGAACGCTCGTACTCAGAAACAACAAACTCGACTACGGCCGCCAGTGCCCCAAAGGTTTGTTCTGCACGTAACATCACACAACTGTATTTTTCTTTAATTTTAATATATCGCCATGTGTCCAAATAATACCCTTAATAATAGGTTCGCCAGAATCTAAAGTTTCACATACAAATACTAGTGAGGGTCATATTTATCTCAAGAGTGTCTAGAGGACGGTAAGTTCTGTTGCCTGTACTGTTGCTAATCAAGATGACAGTGCAGTGCGACAGGCGACCTGAGAGTCGATTCAGGTATAGTAGTGATAGCACGGACGAGTGCTGGTAGAATGTTAACCGAGATATGAAGAATGCGAAAGGTTCAACATACGCTGCATAATCCATGGTTCCGGCCCTTCTTCTTCTTCGTCGTTTATAAAAGGCTACGATGCAACATTTTCGCTGACCGCCACCACCACCGCCACATGCTGATATCTCAGATAATCGTTAGAGATAATCAAATTATGTGATGACGTTGACAATGCACAAAGTTAGTTTTTTTATAAATATTGTCAACATTAGGATATTTTCTACGTACCAGCGAGAAAAACTGTTTCTGCGGGGGTCCTAAAGTACACGAATGAGCTCCGCGTTTGCAAATCAGGATAGAAGTGGATGAAGAATGCTTTCATTCAGTTTTGTAAACAGGGTAAAACAAACAGTTGTTGGGTTTTCATACAGGGGAGTTTGTCTGGCAGAGCATGGCGACATTGTTACCCAATGCAGATGAGAAGTTTACTTAGTGCGAGTACGACTGCTAGGCGGGGGTGTTTACCTTGCACCACGCAGTAGTGACACACGACCGCACGCCGGTACGATTCTCATCCCGATCGAAACGGGCAGGGGTGGGGATTAAATCAGGATTCCTGGGTTCTGCAGCACGAGATTTCGCTCTACGTGTTCCGAACTGGTGTGCTGAAGACCACTCGGCCACCGATCCCCCTGTAAATAGGGAAGAACAAACAAACAAATTAGACGTTAGTTGTTTATACAGCAGGAGTTCAGTCTGCCAGAACATGGCGACATTGTTACCCACTGTAGATAGGCTATTCAGCCAGTGCCCGTTCTACTGCTAGCCTGGGATCTTTAACGTGCACCCCGCAGTAGTGGTACACAACCCCGCGCCGGCATACGATGCTCATCCAGATCGAAACGGGCAGGGGTGGGGATCGAACTGGTATATTCAGTGGTCGCTTTTTAGCCTCTTGGAGCACTCTGAAAAGCCGGTGTGCATTCAACTGGTCGATTTCAGGCGCTCCAAGTATATTCGGTTGGTTCTTTCGGAGCGCTCTCGAAGCTCCGACTCTCGCCGTCCTTCGAATCGGAGCGGTTTGAGGCGCTTTGACTTGGAAGTGGGAGCGCACGAGAGATCTGGCTGCCGACCGGTCACGTGACTCCAGCCATTCCGCCATTTTGCTGTTGTGTCGGAAGCGGACGGCGGCGAGAACGCAGCTACTCGAAGAAGAGGGCTGCGAAAAACAGCCGTCAGTCTCGACGCCGTCACCGTTGTGTTGTGCTCCCCGAATTGAGGTGAAATGTCGTTGAAACGAAGACGTTTAATGTTAGGGGTGGCACCGTCAGTGCTGCTGGCGAAGCTAACAGACAGTGACAACACCAGCAGCTCGGACGACGACGAGGAGGGCGAGTGTTTACGAGGCGAAGTTTTCGAGTTATTTGACGCGCCTTGTACGGTGCCCAAGGTCAAGGCCTATGTTTGTATGAGGGAATATTCATTGGCGGCCATATCTGTGAGCGCGAATGCTAATCGCGGGCTGATGGTGAGCTTCTACAGTTCTTTTGCAACGTGCATTCCGCACCATCGAAGGAGTGCCGGTCTTAGCAGACTATTAGTGTGAGCTCATCGCTGAGCATGCGCTTTCAACAGCGCCCACAAATATGGCGTCCAGTGAATACTTCCTATAGGTGGTATTCACTGGAGGCCAGTAGGCAGAATATCGAACTATAGGGGGCGCTTTATCGAGCTTGTTGTCCCCACAGCCCGGTGTTTACCAACACAGCATAACAAAGAAATTGAACCTGGCCGAGCACGGTCTGGGCACGAGCGCTTCGCTCTGACCAGTGCTTTGGTCGCACGAGGAGCGGCCTTCGAATCGTCATCTTCGATTTCTCGGATCAAAAACAAACAAGAAAATACGGTTTGTTGTCCCCACAGCTGAAGCGCACCGCTAGAGGCGTGACTGTTCGATCTCCTCCCCAATAGTTGAGCTCGCTGCTGCTGAGCACGTGCTGACGGCAAGCTTCTACAACGATTACAACACGCGCATTGCACACCATCAATATTGTTTTCTTTGGTAGACCATAAATGAGAACTCATCCCGAGCAATTTCGTATATATATATACATGCGCTGTGGGCAGTCACCTCAAATATGGCGTCCAGTGAATACCACCTCCTACACGGACGAAGCGGTAAGAACAAAGGTACGAGAGTTTTCAAGCTGTAATGTTGTCTGTTTTTATAGTTCCGCAGGAACTTCCGCTTGGCACGGCTGGCTTGCGTTGACCTAATCAGCGTCCGCGTTGATGGCTGCCATTTTTCAAGGATTGACGGATGGATGGATGACTGAATACTGCTGAACCCTTTGAATCCGAGAAGCAAAAGTCCCGCTAGAGGGCGGCTCGCGCCGCCCTCTAGTGGCACAGGCGACCCTCTATCCGCTCGGCTTGCCGCTCTGAAAAGTAGAGGAGCGTTCACTGGGCGCGCCGATTCTCTCTCTCCGATGCGGAGGCGCTCAGAAATCTGGTAGCTCGGACTCGGATGATTGGAGCGCTCGAAAGTGACCAGCCGAATATACAATGGACGAATATATTGGACTGGATTTCGCTCCGAAAGAGCGATAGGTCAAATATAAGACGTGGACTTTAAACGGCTCAAAAATGAGATATAGCAATCCTAGATGTCAATCTTACCAGCAGAAAATGTTTGCCCCTAATTGGCTCTTTCTGAAATATTTGCGACGCGAACATCCGGTCTTCCAGGGCCGGTTTGCTCACCTTGCGGCCGCGGCTGCGGCTGCGGCCAAGAGGGATTTTTATGTCACGTGACCAGCTCCATGGGGACAAGGAAGTACCTAGCGTCCCTGCCCTAATGGCAGAGAAGTCCGTGCCGCTTCGAGTACAAAAGTCTAATTTCGCTCGCAGAAACTGACTGCAGAGGCTTTCAACGGAAGTCCAATTAACCGCCCCATCATACTTTA
The DNA here is from genome assembly GCA_037355805.1 of Ixodes ricinus. Taxonomy (NCBI): domain Eukaryota; kingdom Metazoa; phylum Arthropoda; class Arachnida; order Ixodida; family Ixodidae; genus Ixodes; species Ixodes ricinus. The sequence goes on from JAZHYW010029362.1 coordinate 8,459, forward strand.
GGAGCGGCAGGTAAAGTTACGGCCAGGGAAGGTAAATATAAGCCAAAATAAAGAAAAACTCACGCAAAACGAAAGCTGTGGTTCTGTATTTATATATCTGTGCCAGTGCCGGTCCGAACAGCGTCTGCAGCAGTCGAGCGGTTTCAGCGCCGGGACTTGCCGTCGCGGCGTGAAAGTTCCGGGTTCAAATCTCGGCGGAAACATTTTTTTTTATTCTGCGAGTGTGTTTTGTTTTTTAAGTGTGATCGTTTTTTACTAATCATCCACTAGGACTACTGCGCCTTACACGATTTTTACTGTTTGCCCCACTTGTTCGGCTGACAAACCGGGGAAAAAAAAAGGTTACGGTAAGCCAAGTTAACGCGCTTCTACAATCGTTTCATAATGTTCATTAAAAGGAAACCAAGATCAAGCCAAGTTAACGCGCAAATACGAACGTTTCATAATGTTCATTAAAAGGACACCAAGATTACAGCATCGTTATGACTTTCACACAAACGGGGCCGAAACAAGCATCCTTTCCCAGCAACTACTATTTTATGTGTTTTTAAATATACAACGCTCTTGCTACGACTCTTTTCAATAACAGGAGGCGCCTATTTAGTACTAATACACACTGCAGTCGTGTCAACTAAAAAAAAAAAAGATTCTACGAAATAAACACACACAAAAAAATAGCAGCCGTGGATGCATTGATTGAGCGAAATCCTACAGGCAAGGCAACAAGTCAAACGTCTGAGAAAGTCGTAAAACCGAAATAAAAGATATTATACTTTTACTTGCATGGAATGTGATAAAAGTTATATTTTTACTCTTTACATCTCGCTGTGGCAATCGTTTTGTAATATTAACACATTACGTGTTGAATTTTAGTATGGATAGCAGACGATCACAACCGAATGCAAAAATGAGTCAGGCGTCGACATCGCAAACCATCTCTCGAACGCAAACACCTAAAATGACTTTGGATCAACAAATGGAATTAATTAGAGCAATTGGAGAACGAAAACAACAAATTCTAGAGAAATTCAGCAGCACAGTTACCTGGCGAACGAAGAGACAGGCATGGGAAGATATTGTCAACGACATAAGCTTTCCGCGGAGTGCACGGCAGCCGCAGGAGGCATGGCGGAAGTTGGTAAAGAAAGCCAGAGACATGTATGCGCTCTTCCGAGGTCATGAACAACGAACTGGTGAGTCAGAACTACCCGCCCAATAATTTTATAAAGCTCATACGGCCTTGTGTACATTCTTAGTGAGAATACAGTCAAATACAAGCAGAAAAAAAAAAGAGAGTTTCTGGCGCGATTTGAACCCGGGACTTTCACGCCGCGACGCCAAGTGCCGGCACTCTAACCTCTCGACCACAAGAGGAGGCGCGAGCCGCCGGCGCTGGCGAAGGTATATAAATATACTGCCACCGCTTTTATCTCGCGTGGTTTTTTCTTTATTTTGCCTCATATTTACCCTCCCTGGCCGTAACTTTACCTGCCGCTTCTCCAGTATAAAGGGGCGGTCAATTGGACTCCAGTTGAAAGTCCCTGCAGACAGTTTCTGCGAGCGAAATTAGGCTTTTGTGCTTGAAGCGATACGGATTTCTCCGCCATTAGGCCGGGACGCTAGGTACTTCGTTGTCCCCATGAAGATGGTCACGTGACATAAAAATCCCTCTTGGCCGCAGCCGCAGCCGCGGCCGCAAGGTGAGCAAACCGGCCCAGACGTCTCGAAGATGCCTGTTGCAAACGACGAACGCATGACGAACGCACGCGAAATGACTGAAGCGTACCGTCTGCAACAGTATGAATCGTTTGCACAATGATACAAGTTTGAATTTCTATCTATTTAGAACATATGGTAGGCCTAAGAAAACTAATCACGTTTATTACAAATTGTATTTTCGTGCGATATTTGACGACTTTCTGACGAAAATCATCACACGCATGGGGATCTGCTAAATATAATGTAGGAAAAGCATCTGTTTAGAACATCATATCAAAGCAGCGTCGAGCCTTTTTGATTTTATCGTAGACGTCCATTGTAATGAAGGAGCAATTATTTGGACTCTAATATGAGCAGTTTGAAACCGCAAGCTTTATTTTTCAGGCTCGCAGTAGGCGTATGAGTGCAATATTCACACTGAGAAAACAAATCTAGTGATATTTTAGTTTAAACTAAGAGCCCAGAGCTTGAGTGTAAAAGATAAGGAGGTCAGAATGGCCTTGCCTAACCAGTCTCGCTTTAGCTCTCTAAAGAACATCCTAGGTCGAATGTTTCATATGGCGAGTGTAGTAGATAAGGAGCCGAGCGCGGCTTTGTCGACTCACAGCCAGCGTCAGTCACGCCGACACATCGTCGCGCTGCTGGTGCTCTTGACGCTCATCCTTTTTTTTTGTTTCTAGGCACAAGTTTGCCGCTTAAATCGTTACTTTTTGTTTTACGTTTGTCGATCTGTTTTCATCTCCGAAAATTAATATCTGTTATCAGACGGTTCGCTTGATCACACAGATGTTCAGAGAAGCAACTGCGCGGTCAGAAATCCTTTAAACGTTCTCTAGCTTGCACTTCGACTTTAATACACTTCACGTCGTCGTCGTAAGTTACTCGGCCAATTCGGCTTGAGTGTTTTCACCTTCTCAAATATGGCGAAAGCGAGCTGCATGGAAAGCGTTCGCGCACCTCGAGTGTCGATCAAAGCTGTGCTCGGGTACTTTTCGCTTCAAAAACTCCCACAGAAAGTTGACCCGAGGGTAGAAGTTTCGCGGATTTTCAACAACCTCACTCAACGCTGTCGCGTACTCCCTCAGAAAGAACCACTGAACCCGCGAAGCTATGGCGTTGTTTGCTAGGAAGTCAGAACCGGCTGTGAAATTTTATTACGGGAAGTATTATCGATCTAAAGGCTGAACTCATGGGACGAATTATGTGACGAATAACGGCGAACGCCGCCCGACGGCACGCTGACTTTGCGCGCGACGTAGCAGCCATGTGTTGATTCCACGCGCAGAGCAAAAGCCGCCGGGCAAAATTCGTCGGTTATTCGCAGCATATTCGTCCCATGGAGTTCAGCCTAAGACTCCTAGATGATAAAGATTATAAAGAGTGTCTTCCTGATTAGATATTGAAAAGACAGAATGCTTGCAAAAAATTTCTTTACTTTTATTGGACAATTTTTATCCTCGCGTCGAGCCTTTATGAATTTGTTTATTACAACGGCCCTTGCAACGGTTTGTTTGGAGAGTAGCGCCATATTGTGACGTCATCACTGAAGGGGTCGATTCGTGTGGTTATTAGTCTACAGCTGATGGCATCCAAGGACTGTAAAGTAATTATAGCAGGGTGGTTAACTCAAAATCGAACACGCGTGTCGGGTGGGTAGTTTGACTTGCTATAAGAAATTACATATTATAGTCCCGCTTTGCAATAAACAAAACCAATTTTCGAAATTTTCTAGGAAATTGTTTTTATCCACCAACATTTTGAAGTGAAGGAAGTTGAGAAGCTATGTTTAGGCCAACGTTACTAGAACTCTCAGTTGGGAAACTCGCCGTCGAAACCTCGGCCTGGCGTCCACCGAGACCGAGCTAAATGCGACAACAGCGCCACTCTGTATCATTTGTCTCTACTGTGGTCACCTTGAGCTTTTAGAAAGCATGTTTTTGCGTAAAAACAAACGGAAAAGACTCTTTTTGTATGAAATTTATTGGAGTTTAGTACAAAATGAAGGACGCATGCAGTTTTTAAAATCTTTAGTTTGGAAGGTTTTGCGGCACAATTAATATTGTTTTTATAAAACCACGCCTCAGCAATGCTTTCAGGTAGCACGTCCTGACCTAGGTGCATTTTAACTTTGGTAGTGAGACGCGGCGCGTCCGCTGGGGAGACGGGGGTGGTACCCCTGTAGCCCTCTTCCACTGTATCTGTTTTGGCGCCGAAATGGCCGATAAAGCCAAAATAAAAGTAACATGCGGTTCCACGAGTGGCCGCTGCGTGAGAAATGGTGGCGTTGTGTTCGCCATTAGCTCGGTTCGCGAGGACAGATCGGGGCCACTTTTTCGGAGCAGTCTCTATGGCAGTTTCCCAACTGAGTGGTTTAGTAACGTTGGTTTAGGCACGGCCGGACTGGAAGCGCGCGCTCTCTTTTTCTTCTTACGGCCTTTGCAATCGCCCGGGAGTCAATGGCATTTTTTCTCCGTATGTAGTTCACTTGCTTGCTGCCAGGGGCGCAACCACCTCACCCCACTTCAGAGCCGTTTATACTGAGAGAGTTTGCCTTCTTACAGGAGATTTGACAGCCTGGCAACCTACAGCAGCGTAGTCTGACAACCGGGGATGACTACTTCCGTCCGCCATATTGTTGGCTCTGACTCATAGGAACTCTACGCGATTTCTCAGGAATGAACAAGACAAAGAAGTGACGCCATATTGTGTTACCGCGAAATCCGCTTGTTCTGAAGCGGTCAACAAGCTCCGCTCATCGGCTAAACTCTCTCAGTATAAACGGCTCTGACCCCACTCAGAAGCCGTATATTGCGGAGAGTTTGGACCAGTGGATGTGGCGACGAAGGCGCCGGAGAGGAGAAAAGTAAATGAAGGGGGGGAGAGCGCCGAAGGAGCGAGAGAAAGCAAAGGAGCAGAGAGCAGACGACCGCCGTTTTGACGCAACGCTGTCGGAGAAGAGCACTGCTGAGCGCTACGCGTCGTCTGCTACAGGCCGACTTCTTTTCGCCTGAATAAAAGTGTGTGGCCATACGTCGAGAAACTTCATTTATTAGCTTTATAACCCACCGAGGAATAACAGTATGTCATTTTCTTGCCAGAGCCAGCGTATAAAAGGAAATAATCGAGATTTAGATGCCGATCCAATGCATTCTGCCGGGAGAATGATCACAGATGGCGGCCCTCCCCACTCAGCTGGGAGCAGCCGGGAGTTCACGCGCATGCGCTCAGGCCTCTTGCTCTGCGCCGCGTGCTGATTGGCTCGCTCGGGAGGAGAGCGTCACGGCGGCGAGATCATAGACTGACCAAGACTCTCCCCATATGCGGCTCTGACCCCACTGCACCCACTCGGAGAGTCCCTTCGAGCTGCTTTGCGCTGGTGTTCGAGCTTCGTAGGTTGTTGTTTTGGCAACGGTTTATTGAACTTCGCTCCGATTTAAGTCACTCTACCGACAGGCAGTGTCGTCAGCAAACTGCGTTCCCCTGTGACATGGACGGGACCTCTGTACTTGTCTGAACCCTCGTACGCCGTTGTCACTGACAGTCACTCAAAGCGCTTGGCTGGTTTAATTTGCAACAAGTTCCTCAGAATACTTCTGATTAACCATGCAAAGACGGTCACGGACAGAAACGAAAAATCAGCTGGATATGTGCACAAGCCCTCGAGGAAGCACTTTAGGCTGTAATATGCACTGTGCGAAAATTGTACAGACTACTACACCCTCGTCTAGAGCAGCTGACCGACTTCATGTGCGGCCTATGAAATGATGATGCAGACCACGGCAATAGATAGATTGGGCCTGCTTACATTTCACGAGAGTGTACGAATTATTTATCATTTAAAGTTCCTCCACGTAGAAGGGGTCCGTCTCCTCCTGTTCTTGAGTTGCAACAGAAGTCCTGGAGGTAAAGACGAGTATAGTTTTTCCGCAATTGCATTCGCTGTCTCTACTTACTACTTTTTACTCCCGAATCTCTCGGAGATGTGCGTCAAATATTCACCGTTTTGGGCTCATCAGAAGCGCATTAGATAGTGGCTGAGGGTCTAAACGTAAGGATCAGGTGTCAAAGGCTATAAAAATCTCGGCCGCAAGTTGCGACAGCGCTGAGATACACTGTCAGACGCGCTCTGTGCAAACGGCAAAGGGTAGCCCAGGGGTGAGGTGACAGCGCCCCCGCGAATTGCGGCGGGAGGTGGCGATTGCCCCAATTGCAAAGGCCGTAAGAAGAGAAAGAGAGCGCGCGCTTCCAGTCCGGCCGTGGTTTAGGCTGCTTGATTTTCATTGTCACCGAGAGTTTTGGCACACAATGCGCTTCTCCGCCCTTCCATACGCTCGGCTGCCTATCAAAAGGCGTGTATAGCACAGCTCCTCCAGAGCTCCGCAAGGTGGGGCGAGTTCCAAGCCGCACCACCATCAATAAAATAAAATTTGTGCATGCGGCAAAGAGCGGCGTAAAAAAGCCCTGCCAAAGCTAGGACACGAGCGTTGTGGGATTTGAACTTGATTCTAAAGTACTGGCGCGCCCCGGATTTGCAGGCAAGAACAGCGACC
>JAZHYW010029363.1:0-47500 GCA_037355805.1 Ixodes ricinus
TACCACAAATATTTTTTTACAAAACTGTCAAACAAAAAAAAATTCCAAAAGTTTTAATTGATATACAGATCCAACCATAATTTTATTGCATTCGAATATAAAGCCTCAAATCATACCAATTTTAATTTTAAAATGTCATTAATTAGCATTAACATACAGGAAAAAATAGAAAATATTATTTCAATAGAAACACAAATCCACGATATCTTAAAAGCTTCACAGTTGCCCTCATGTATTTTTTTAAATAGATACAATATATTAGAAAAGAAGAAAAACAAATTGACTTATACTGAAGAAAACCTTGGTGCTTTAAAATATTTTTCTGGCATTCTTTTTTAAATTTGACTAGTTCTTACTAAAGATTTCAAGTTTTGCTCTACTCTTTGTAATAATAATAAAGATTTTGTATCACGCAAATAGTTTAACGAATTTGCGCGACTGTTTCACTGCACAGTTTTTCTCAAAAGAGCCCCTTAGAAAATACCTTTGTGAAAACGGAAATATTTTTGACTCTAAATTAAATAAACAGATGATGATGTCGTACAATACATAGAAGCGATCCAGAAAGATCATTTATCTGCGTAGAAAAAAAAGACGCACTGAGATAACTTTAACATACAAGCCGACCTGTTGGCAATGATTACAAGTCTTCATACTACATTTAATTGATTGCTTTCTGAGGTAATTTTATATTAATTTGATTTCCTTTATTGAATAGCAATCACAAGAGTAATATGGTTACTATTGAAAGTAATAAGTGCATGTACATTTAACCTTTATTAGTTTTTTTTCTTTCACCCTTCCGAATTTATCACTTTGTTTCCTCAGCCTTCCTAATACGGTATCCTCGAAGCAAGTCTCTGATAGAGGGACGGTCTACTAAAAATGGTACTTTTAGATAGATCTTTAGTTTATAATCCAATGATTCTAGCGAAATAGTGAAACAGTACGAAAGGCCCGTCTTCAAAACAGCAGAAAAACACGCTTTTTTACATTTGATGTAATAAAAAAAGTAACGGTAGCTTCTTCAAGTAGCGGTTCAATACTTTTTTGTCAAGTAATGAAGTGATCTAATTATTTCCTTTTAACTAAAATGAACAGTAAATTTAATCGATTAATATTTGGAGTAATGTCTACAAGATTTCAAACGAGACAGACGATGCCTAAATCAACTGAAAGATAACAGTGCGTGGCCTCGATAGCACTTCTTTAACAGTCAAACACACCGACACAGAAAACAAATCGTGGCCTAAATTGCAATCTAAAAATAACTAAAATATCGTAAAAAATAGAACACAAAGAAGCGTTATTGCGAAATAAATTGTGGGGTGGACTTAGCCTTAAAGTTTATGTTCATCTGTAAAAAGTTTACACGGCGCAGAATCCAAAGAAGTCTACGACAATGTGAGTAATTCCAATGCAATCCTGCTTAGCAGAGGAGGATCGAACCTACATGTGTTTCAGCATATAGCTGTACGAGAGAACATGATAATCATGATATTAAAAGGCAGTGTCGAGGCCTCCTCTTATCTCCGTGGGACGAAGAGCAAAGCCAATTTTGGATCTTCTTTATATCTTGTCTAGCGATGGTCGATCAGAATCTTTCAGTTGGCGTAAAGGATGTTTTTAGTAGAACGCTGTTTTGTAACATGTCCTTATTACATATAAAAATATTGCCCAGACATTTATGCCCTGCCATTACTTTAACATTTTCCTTGACTAATAGTAATTTATTCATGGTAATTGCCGTCATTTGTTAGTGCTACTATTTTATTTTTGTGTGGTACCGAAACACTTGAAGTGACATTCAGTACCAGAAATTCAGTGGGTTGGAGTGCATTAAATTATCCCGTATGACAGGAGTATAACACACTCTATTATATCAGGTGTCGCGGTATCACGTTACACAGTGATATCATGCGACTTGGTCACGTGACGCCCAGGCGTCAAGTGACGAAGAATATTTCCCTCCGATTGGATGAGGAAACAGGGGACACGGCCAGTCGGCCACTCGCGCCGTATTCTCATATATCAAAACAAGTCCGAAATCTTATTCAGGACCAGAACAACTTTACATTACGTTTCTTTTGTTCCGCAGAATTTCGTATGAGGAAGTTACATAATCTTGTATGAGGAACGAAAGTTGTATTATCAGTGACCTTGCAGGAGCGAGAAGCTCGGGTTCTTGGTTTCGGCGAACAACGCCATTATAAAGCTATTTTTGCGTAACGTGCGCTAAAGGCGCAGTGGTTCAGTCTCAGTCTAACGGGAACGTGCGCTACAATTGTCGACATTATTTGTAACACATTATTTCAGCATTTATATTCTACATTATTTCTAAGAAAGTTTCAAACCGTCGAACATTTTCTTTTCCTCTGTTACATTGCGGGATATTTTGCATCAAACCATTTTACCTTGGGCAACGGCGATCTGAACAGGTTAGTGCAACACCACCTAAAAGGCAAGGCCTACGACGTTAGCACCGTGTGACGTCGAGACGGACCCGTCTGCCGCTTGGCGGTGGCCATTCTTCAAGCTTTAGCGTGTTTGCCGCTTGAGGCAGGTCGGGAATCCACTAACGATTACGTCATGTGGAGGCCTTGTCTTCTAGCTGGTGTTGCTTAAGTGTCCCTCCGAGTTGATGAGATGGTAGATACCTTCAGCAGAAGCGTATATTCTGTGGCGGTCGAACTCTCGTTTAGCAGAGCATCGTGAACGGGGAACTTGAGCAGTCCGTAATGTCGGATTTTGAGGCTCCAGAAGTCCCGAACTGCGTTTTGAGCCTCGCTTTTGGAGAGGTCCTCGGTCGCATTACTTACCTGGCTACGGGAAAGAAAAGAGTCATATTCTGACGAGTTCTTAGAGTCACTCACAGCTTAAGAAACGAAGAGAGCAGCGAGTACCGAGCCTCTCATTATCGCCTCGACAGCCAATTACATCGTGGCATGTGCCGAGAAAGAATGCGAGGAACCAATTACGGAGCCAGGAGAGAGAGAAAGGATAATCAGCAACGCCATGGGTTTCTTAAGGTCTGTGTCACTGTAGTTGATTTCAGAAGCACATGTATGGCTTAACATTATCCGAAAGTAAATGTTACTTTTTATTTACAATTCTTAGGACACGCGTTTTTTAATGCAGTTTAAACTCTAGCCCTGATGGGTTCTCCCACACCTAGAATTTTCACGAAAGGGGCAGGGGCACCTAGTTTACTTTTAAATACTTTGAAGTGTGTATTTTTAATGTTGCTGTTCTACGCAAGTCAGAGGAAGCTTGCCACATTCCCCGAAATATAGTGATGCCGCCACGTAATCGGAAAAACAAAGAAGTCTAGCAAGCACATAGTGTGATGCGCGCTGAAAATTAGCGCGAGAGACCAGCACAAACCACACTCCGGTGTGGTTGTTTATTGGACACCATGGCTGCTAACCAGGACGAGAAAAATCAAAGGAGCGCGCCGCACATGTGATTGCTATCTTATATAGACCTTGAGCGATGTGTTGCGTAAATGAGGAGAGCGGCCAGATCGTATGACGTCACAGCACTCTCCCCGGCTCATTTGTGCGCGAGCGTACTCGTTTTATAGCAGCTGTGCTACGTAGCTCTCTGGCAATGGATTATTTAACTCATCATTTTCGATTAAGCACGGGGCAAAGACTGGGATAGTCGTTTGCCCGTTTGTTACCCGTGTTCAGTCTAAAAGAATAAAATAAAAACAAAATCCACGTCCTGCGTCCGCTTTCCACATCACTAATTGAACACGAGCCACAGACAAAAGTCGACGCAAGGTTCTTCTACGCGGGCCGAGCGCTGCGGCTATGCAGAAACAAATCATACATTTTTTTTGCCCCCTCGGTGTAGTCTTCAATTTTGACACTGGGGGCGCGCGGGTGGCATCTCCTTCTCAGTAGAGTCTATACTAAAGGAAATTCAACCGTCGTTGACAAACAAGACCGTGTTTGTCCATACCACATGCCGGTATTGCGCTTGCGCAGGAACCATATCCGCGTGAAGTGATATGTCTGCGCATGCGCCGCGCGACTGCAGCGCCACCACTGTTGCGTGACGTCAGAGCCGCGTGGCATCAGAGCCGCGAGGTGGTCTCTATTATCCGAGTGCCCCCACACCTACTCAGATTCCAGCCTCTAAGGGACTTGTTTCTTAGGTAAATTTCACATGAGTCTTTGCAAGTGTTATCTATAACCTTAAAGGGACCATTAAACGGTTTTAGGATATCAGACAAATAATTCCTAGAGTTATTTTGTCACTAGTTTAATGAGGTACATACAACAGTTATTGCGTAGGTAGGCCAGCTTTTTTTAAACTACTAGAATAGATTAGCAATTGGGGGTACCCAACTCCTCCACGGCTATCTGGGTAACGTGAGTAGTGACGCGCCGCGGGGGATGCAAACCTACGTTTTCTTTTCTGTATTTTTTTATCACTGCCAGTGTGGAACAACGAGAGCTGGCTCCATTCTTTTCCATTTTTCTTGCTCCCATCTCGTGGCAGAGTGCCAGAGTCGCGAGGTTATGAGTCCTAGCCTTTGGCTCCCGTGTGCTCATCTCCAACATGGAGACCTGGAGAGACGATCCCAGGAAAGGGCTGCGCTAGGATCTCGCGTATTGCGAGTGTTCTGGTCTTCACCCGTACGCGCACACTCCTGAAAAACGTGAGCGCAGAAATCGGTCTCCGAATGAAGAGGAGTCGCTGGTACCACCCGATCCCCCTCCGGACCCAAGGTCATGGCGTCTGACCTTTACGGCTAGTCAAGTACAGCCTGTCTTCTTTCTCAACACTATGCTGTCTACCGGTAGTAATCGTATGGTGTGAAGTTTATTCTAACCAGGGGTTCTTTTGTAAAAAGTGCCACCTCATGCCGACGTCAAGAGAATGCGTCTGCTACCGTGAATGTTCGCCTGCTCTAGCAGATCAGCTGGAGGGATGCGTAAATGAGCAGGCAGACATCAGGCTAATCTGCCTTCAGCCTGCCGTGCTCAGTGTAGTCTTCTGGGCTCTACAAAAGGCTGAACATAAACCGCCGCAAGAGGAACAGAAGTACGGAGTTCATTTCCAACGACGTCTGCACTTGTCGCTGATAGGCTTGTTTTCACTGTCACCCAAACACAGACCACGACGTCGCTGGCACACGAACTCGATAGCGGTTTGATCTCGCACCTAAAAAGGGCGGAAGCCATCGAATCGAACTCCGGTGGTAATTCTTGCAGTACTAAGTGCGTGTAAAATATATTATATTGCCTCACGATGTGCGTGGCATTTTTACGTTGCCCCCCCCCCCTACATTTTGTGGTGGAAACTCTGCTGGGCGGGATACTAACTCATGTGAGGTGGAATTACTGCAGAAACATCTCAAATGCCACTCTAAGATTTGTTCCGAATATGTCGATGATCTCAGGGCCTCTGCCTCAATCACCTTCCAGTTTGGAGGAAGATAATATTTTGCGGTCCGCGTATAACAAACCAGCTTTCTCATATGTAAAAAATTGTGTGGGACACGAAATTTCTTTTTTTAACGAAATCCTTTTTCCCCATATGAGTATTACTCAAACACATGACTACATTTGAGAAGCGCTATTGTGATTCATTTATGAATGTATACAAAAAAGCAAGAGCTCGACAGGCCATTTATTCATTCACTCATTTATTCATACACAAACGAAATAACTCCTGAACGTGGTGTCATTCCTGGAGCTCAGCCCATTGTTCCGAAATTTCTGCAGAGCATGAAATTGACTTCAATGAAATGAAACTATAAATTCGTCATAGGAATATTCATAATTCTTCTCATACAATGTTTGAAAGATTATTTGAAATTGATACACTGCAATTACTAACAATACAAACTTCAAACTTAAAATCACCACGACATTAGAAGATTTCGATGTACCGGGAGACACCATTTTAAAGATATGTTGGACGATTTTTTGAAAAAAAAGTATTGCAAAATATTTGGAAGATCACTTCTCTGTATGTTGAGTATAACATCAGAATTTGTATATAGGTTAAAATACAGTGTTCTGATAACTAGATTCGCCTTGTGAGCAGAAATGCAGTTAAAGGTCAAAAACACAATTACAGGAAACTTAGATAGCACAGAACAGCGCTAATATTAGACAAGCATGAAACCACAATTGATTTGTTTCATTCACTCGTATCTTTTACAAGCAAACTGTACGACCATGCGCTCCTGTGATGTTATTTGATTCTGAATGACCACTCTTCTCGAACCATCTTATCGCTGTGTTTTACAAATTCATATAACTTCGCCCAGCCCTGGTTTCACTCATACATACATGTCGCCAATAATAATCATGTACCTGTGCACTCTACTCGTACAACAATGTAATCTGAAATTCTACTTGATACACACAAGAACCACGATGACAAGTTACCTGTTTTGTAGCGTTAGCTACACTGGCCGAGTTGAGCAGTTTCGCGTAGCTCTCATACCGTGCTCATTATGAAAGCCACCGGCGGCGGCGGTGGCTCCTCCGCCGCCGCCGCGCGCTTTGCCTAATGAGCACGGCTCGCATAATGAACACGGCTCATTATGAGAGATACGCGGAGCCGCCGCCGCGTTCTCCGCCGCCGCCGCGACCGCCTCGCCGGTTTGCGCATTCTAGAGGAGTGATATCATAGCCGCGGCAGACGCACTGGCGCCGCCGCGTGCCCAGCTGTGCGCCTCCGTTGCGCAGTAGCCAAGTCTGACGCTGCACCGGAACCGCTTGATAGCGACTCCCATTTTGTGCGCATAAGCTCACGCTACGTATATCCTAGCATAGCCGAGCTAAGCCACGGCAATTTTTTTTTGTTATTTAAAACTTTCACAGGCTGCATTTTGTTGCCTACAAGCAGTTCGTCAGGTGGATAGGGCAGACACAGGGGCGCCGCAATAAACGTATTCTGCCATCTGGTGTTATAAGAAGAATTCGGGACAAATTCACCTCTTACACGTACACCGGGCTTCTGGGTGCCAAATAAATATTGTAAACTCTATGTGACCTGATGGCGCTTTATACTTTACAATGTCCTAAATGCATACACCTGTTCCAAGCAATCCGACACATAGTGAACTAAGCAGCTCGAGCAATTATAGTGTGGATGGTTTGCAACCGGAATCACTTTTTTTACCTGGGAACATTTTGGGCGGGATAAATTGTATGTTTACTACACTGATTGGGGGTCGGCCTTTGAGGGCGCTTTTTTGTGGTCGTGGGTATTTTAATTAAAGTTTTCATTGCCACTTTCTTTGTTTAGCCCAGAGCCCTGAATGGAGAGTTTCTGCCACTCCAGTAGCTTCTACAGTGGCCACACAAGCAATCCCAGGATAAAAATAATTTAAAGAAAACCGATGACTGCCTGCTTGTGCAGGTTAACACAAGGTGTAATAGTTACCGGCAAAGGTTTCTCAGTTAGGTGGAGGTATTTTTCCTTACTCTCTCTTGGTTTCTTTTTGATGAAGCTCTTCAAATGCAGACTCCCCAACTCAAATTGTTACTTTTACGCAGTTCGTGTCTAACCTCATTATTCGGTGCCTGCCTCCCGAGCAACTTGCCGAACTGTGTTTCTTGCCTCTTTCCCACAACATAAAACAGCAGTGGTGCGCATGGAATGCCAGCCGACTAACCTATTGTTGCAAGATTTTGCACCTTCGGCATTTTAAATGAGATACAAAGGGTCATGAAGGAACATTCCTCAAAATGACAGCCACCTAAAACAAACGGTCTTCTGCATGACAGAAACCATAATTCCTAGGCTTAGCTCATCCAAGATATGCAACTGGCATATAAGTGGGAACACGCCTGTCAGAAGAAAAGCACTAGGGAAGTACAGCATAGTGATGGCATAAAACAAAAACAAGCCATATCGTCGAAGTGTCCTAGTGGGCTCCGACATCCCTTACACTTGTGGCTGGCAAATCGCCAGCCACAGCAACTAGTATGAATAATTTCAGCGTTGAAAGCAATTTACATGATCTCATATGCTAAGTTGCCATCACTTTCTAAATCCCTGTCTAAAATAAAGTCAGGTATATGAGCATGTTTCTCCTAAGTTCTAGGCCATTGGTCATCACATGCCAGCGTTACCGTACCCATACATGGTCTACCCTGAATGCAGCAAGAATTGAAACTCATGCAACACATGGAAATCATAAATATACTGCAAGGTCACGAAAAGCTCTTGGAATTCGGGCAAGCCAGCGGGCACGGAGAGAGTAACTAAATCTCAGTGCATCATATTTTAACCGGACGACGCGGAAACCTCCTCCACCTACGGGGGCGACCAGCGGGGTCGAAAGCGCGCGAAATGTGAAGTCTTTGGTCCTGGGCTTACCACTGGTCAGACCCGCTAAAAGCTTCTTTCTAGTCGAAATACAAAGCATAAGTGGCGCGAACCTTTTCAATTATTTATAAAAGTAGTTTTTGTTCAGTATTTTATATCAGAAAAGAAACAAATGCATTTTATGAAGTACGGAAACAAGAAATGGCCCGTCGACATACCCGCCACCAAGCGGTGGAAAAGTAGGCGCATATAGAAAGGGGCAGTGGGATCAGGCGCCGACGCGGAAAGGTCCCGGATGTACGCGGCGGCGCTGCGGTCGTATGTACTCGAGGATCCGGCCGGTTCCGAGCATTCCCAGGGCCTTCGGCGAGCAGCTTTCGCTTGTGGTTTGGCCTTGGTCAAACCGTAAGCTTCGACCATGATGAACAACGAACGACCGGAAAACTTGTTATTTTCAAATGCCTTGTCAAGGCCCCAGAACGTTTCTCGTGTAGTCTTGGCAAGTAATGATGCTTTTTTGACGTTCCGAAACACACGGGAGGCGAGCAAAGCATGTGCCGTTCAAGGTATGCCTCTCTGCCTTCCCTTTGCAGTTTATCCGGAAATAAGCAAACAAGCAGATATTGCCACCCGTTTGTTGGGAAAGAACATATTTTAGGAAGCTTCCTTTTTCTCTACTGGGAAATCCTCTGCCCAGCTTTCTCGTGTGACAACGTACAATAGCTAGGGCTATTCCGGTTTTTGAGAACAATACCCAATGATAGGAGCGCCCCGGAATGTGACAACTAGCGATCTTGGGAGGAAATAATTGAACTGCGTTCGAGTCGGAAGGAAAACGTTTCACATGGCGACTTCTTGTAAGAACGAGCTTCTATGCCTCGATTGAAGTTACTGACACGAACTATAACTTCTTCAAAATCAGGAAGACGGCATCATATCACCCTTTGTGACAAGCATGTAGTGCCCTCTCCAGCCCACCCGCCTATGGCCACCAGGCTCGGCGGGCAACATTGTTCACCTCAGGAATAAACGCCGAGGAGCGCACGCCGCCCCGGTCAGTCATCGTCCACCCTCACAACCAGGCTGCGAGTCGCCTCTTCTCGGCAGGTGCTTCGGCCCCCTTTGTCCACGGTCTAGAAGGATCGTAACACTGACGACGAGGAACCGTGGCACTGGAGGCGAACAACGTGCACGGTTCGGCCCACGCCGCCGAGAGAGTCGGAACACCGTCCCCCGCTCCTGTCGCCATGCCGCTGTACGGGAGGCTCGAGCCGTTGGAGGGAGATGGGTCCGCCTGGCCTGTCTACGAAGAACAAGTCCACATGTTCTTCCGGGCGAACGACACGCCCGAGGCGAAAAAACGGGACACCTTCTTGGCCAGTCGCGGGACCCGCGTCTTCAGCCTCCTGCTCGACCTCCTCAAGCCGGCCACACCGCACGTAAAGTCACTGGGAGAGCTGCTCGCCACGCTGCGTTTGCACTTCAGCCCGGCGCCGTCCACGCTTATGGAGCGGTTCCACCTCAACAACCGGAGCCGCCGGGACGGGAAGACCCTCGGGCAGTTCGTCGCTGCGCTACGAGGGTTAGCGAACGCCTGCGCCTTCGGCGACCAGTTGGACTTGCTACTCCGGGACCGGTTCGTCTGCGGCATCAACAACCCCGCCATGCAGACGCGACTCGTGGAGCTCCCCGACCCTCGCTGGACGACGCGGTGAAGGCAGCGCAGGCGATGGAAGCCGCAACTAAGGGCGCCAGCTTTCGCCAGCGCCGAGTACCTGAACTGGCTGCAGAAGAATGGGATCCGCCGGATGCTGGTTCCGTCGTACCACCCTGCTTCCAATCGTGCAGCCGAGCGGGGGTACAAACCATCAAGAACAAGCTCAAGAAGAGCCAGCCCGAGGATTTCCGGACGCAGGTGGCCCGGGTACTGTTCCAGTACCGGAACACACCCCATGAGGTCACTGGCCGTGCCCCCTGCGAGATTCTGCTGGGCCGGATGGTCAAGACACCCTTGAATGTCTTGCATCCAGACCTCCGGTCCACGGCGCTTCTGAAGCAGCTGAAGCAGAAGCTGGCTGCTGACCGAGGGTGCCGTCCAGGGCCGTTGCCGGAGCCGGGAGCGTCGGTCTACGCCAGGAACTTCCGTCCTGGCCCACCCTGGTCTGCTGGACATGTGGTTTCGCCAGCGAGCGCCTCGTCGCTGCTCGTCCGCATGCCCGACGGGACCACCTGGCACCGGCACGCCGACCATGTCAGGCCTCGCTTCGGGACCGGGCTTGCACCCTCGGCCGTCACTTCGGGAGACCAGCCCGTAGGGGGACCAACGACAGTGCCAGTCTCGGCCAGTGGAGCTCCAACCACCACAGAGGCGACAAGCGTCGCCAGTCCTGTGGCACCAGTTGGACCAGTGCCACTCACAAATCCGGTCCCTGCGGCTTCACCGGGTGGAGCGCGACCGGTACAGGCAGCGCCCGGCGTTGCCACACCTGGCCCGTCGACACCAGTGACCAGGCGGAGTACGCGGCAGCGAAGGCCACCTGACCGCTACTCGCCGGGGTAACCTTCGTCGTCGACCGGCCAGGCCCTGGCACGACCAGACGCCGAGTTGGTGTCGGCCGTGTGCCTTGTCTATTCATTTATTTTGTTTTAGAGCGCAGCTCTTAGGCGCCCGTTTCCGGCTCGAGCGGCGTCGCCGTCGGCATAGCCGTGCGGTGCATGATTGGTAAATTTCCCGCTATAAGCGGAACATTTTCCGCTAATTTAGCGGGAAATTTTCCGCTAAATCTAGCGGAAAATTTTCCCACTACATATAGCGGAAAATTTTCCCGCTAAATCTAGCGGAAAATTTTCCCCGCTAACCTTAGCGGAAACTTTTCCCCGCTAAATCTAGCAGAAAAATTTCCCGCCAAATTTAGCGGAAAATTTTCCCCGCTAAATTTAGCGGAAAGTTTTTCCCGCTAAATCTAGCGGAACATTTTCTCCCGCTAAATTTAGCAGAAACATTTTCCCACTAAATTCTAGCCGAAACGTTTCCCGCTAAATCTAGCGGAAGATTTTCCCCTCGCTAAATTCAGCGGAAAATCTTGCTCCTCCCCTCCTGCCCCCCCCCCCGTGCCTCCTCCATGAGCTGCGCTCTAATTCGGCGTTACAGGGTTTCAGAAACGGCTTTTCATTTTTTATGGAAAACAAACTGGGGGGGAGGGGGATGTGACAGGCATGTAGTGCCCTCTCCAGCCCACCCGCCTATGGCCACCAGGCTCGGCGGGCAACATTGATCACCGCGCTAATAAACGCCGAGGAGCGCACGCCGCCCCGGTCAGTCATCGTCCACCCTCACAACCAGGCTGCGAGTCGTCTCTTCTCGGCGGGTGCTTCGGCCCCCTTCGTCCACGTTTTAGAAGGATCGTGACACCCTTGAACGTAAGGACCTTCTACATTGAATGAACAGTGAAACCGATGGGTCGACTGTCTTCAAGTCAGATCCGTCGAGTGCTCCAGCTGAACGACTGTTCAGTATGGTTCAATTTAAATGTAAGCTGCAAAGTTTTTATGGGTATTTTTTTTAATTTGCAGCTCGTTCGCTCGAACTAGTGAGGGACTCTAGCAACACAATAAAATAAAATATAAAATAAAAAGTATGAAAGAAGTTCAGAATTTTGAGCACATTTTTTATTGTTAATGGCGTACTTGGTCTGACCCAATAGAGAACCGAAACGACAAGAGCGTGCAACAAACATGCGCGACTTTCCTAATTATTGAAACTCGGAGGTATGAATATGTGAAGCCCCAAGCAAAAAATCACGCGCTTGGAAGGATCAGAAATGGTCACGTGTACCTATTCAAGCCAGTCCTACGTCTAGAATTTTATGTCGTCATTATCCGACGCTCTAGACCAATGTCGTCACTGAACGCTCGTGTTTCACACTGATAGACTTGCCCTTCAAAAATAATTTGGTTTACTTCGACCTTTTTCCAGTGCCACTCTAAAATGCACGAGGCTGTTGCGGTGTATGCATGAAGATCTGAGTTATGTAATTATACTGTAAATAAAATGAGCACGAATTACTGCCTCAAGGTAATCAAAAGTAATGTCAAAGTAACTTCATTGCATTTGGAAAGTAATTGTAATGTAATTTTATTACTTTTAGTGTGCGGTAATATTTAATGGAATTAATTACGTTTGCTCAGATTTCAAAATATTAATTAGTGATGTAATTTAATTACTTCCTGAAAGTAATTTTGCCATCTCTGCGCTGAGCACAGATTGGACATGACGATGGCCCCAACGTTCGGCTCAAACTTGGCTCGAAGCCGTGCACGGATGCAGCACTCGTTTTCAATTTGTATCCAGCGTTGTCTTTTCTTTGATTAAGTCATCTCATTCAGCACGACGGCTTTGTTATCTAGGAGGTGATTCGCGGCGCATCCT
Organism: Ixodes ricinus; assembly: GCA_037355805.1. Lineage (NCBI taxonomy): Eukaryota > Metazoa > Arthropoda > Arachnida > Ixodida > Ixodidae > Ixodes > Ixodes ricinus. Next base: position 12,731 of record JAZHYW010029363.1, read on the forward strand.
TCTCTCTAGCTCCGCGCCAGCTGTGCGCATGACTGCAGAAAACCAGAGGTCTCGTTTTGACGAAAAACTCGGCGGTGTCCGTCAGTCAGTGTCGTACGGAACGGCGTTCCTGGAACGTGTTCGTTTTAGGAGGAACTAAGGAACGCCGCCGGTTCTGTTTTTCATCAATGGAACTGGAACGGGTGACTCCGTTAACTTTATTTACTGGAACGGAAAGCAGTAACGGCGTTCCTTTTACTTGTTTCCAGTGGGGTAACTTTTATTTTATTTCATAAAAAGGGAAATCCTAAAAGCAGTGTAAAAGTGCAAACACTCTTTACGAAGAGCGATGATCTCGCTTAATTATTTGGTTACTTAGGGATTATTTGTGTGGTACAATCGCGTAGTTACTAGTCGGGTGCGGGAGAGCTAGTGGACATTGACTCTTTTTTCAGTGCCCAAGACTTCGGTACAACATCAAAACTTTTAGTCGAAGGAAAATACACAAAAAGCAGCGACGTTTCAAACTCAGCTACTTTTTTGCTTCCACGAATCCTCATAAAAGGCCTGTTCACACATACAGCGGAGCGTTCATAGTGGCGCTTCCTGGCGCGTGACTTAGTTCTAATATAGCGCGCGATTGGCGCTTTTGTAGCGCTTTGTTAGCGCTTCAGTAGTGCCTTGTTAGCGCTTCTTGTACCACAGTTACTGCAGCGGATTAGCGCGTGCACTGCGGTTCCGGTTCCTGCGGTTGGATGCATCTGCAGCACTACGGCGGACATGTTGGACGCTGAAATAGAAACGCGACAAATGCTGTTACAAACGCAATTAGTGCATATGTGTGTAGACGACTTAACGCCCAGAAGAGCATTCTGGGTGCGCGAAATCTTTCGCCACCGAGATACCGACGGGTACCCGGCGAACCTTGTTCCCAGGCTGTGGAACAAGAGTTCTTTCGAAGGTGATTGTTTTTTTTTAATTGCGTGTCTTTAAAACCAGGGTCACGCATGTCGAATAGAAATCGACGAGGTCGTACCCAATCATTTAGTCGCTCAAAGTCCATGACTATGGATCATCTTCCCGACCGTTTGCTTAGAGAGCGGCTCTTTTACTTCCTCTTCTTTCACCACCAGAGTAAACAACAACAACGGAATCGCCGGGCTTGTGCTGTTCCGCAGCAGCAAGCACGGCACAAGGAGCTGAGAGCGCTAAAGAGAGCTGCTGAAGCAAGCGCTTCTGAAGCGCTAACCGAGCTCTACGTCAAGCGCAAGGAAGCGCCACATGAGCGCTCCTTCGAGCGCTCACGAAGCGCTAACTTAGCGCTCCGCTGTAGGTGTGAACCGTCCTAAACCCAGAAATGTAAGCCCGGCTTCAGCCATTTCTGACCTTCCATGCTTCAACCTACAGTTACAACAAAAGAACAGGTTACCAAACGTCGAACACACCCTTGTATCCCGAACATTTGTCACTTAAAATATACACAAAAATTATTCGTTATTTGTACTACCTGTTGTCCAACACCTTAAATCTGAGCAACTAATCACAGCCTTCACGAAGAAGGACTTATAGTTTCGAAGCCTGACCTTCCAAAATCTCTTCCCTCTCCTTCACTTGCTCGTCTTGCAGACACCAACATCGAGAAGCGACTGTTGTTAAGTTCGAACGAAGGAAATTCGTTAGATTGAATCGTGTGAGATTGATGTAAAACGCTTGTGCACTGTAGGGTAACAGTACACTTGGCTCGTTTGAATCATCCACCCCAGACGTGAATATGGTTAAAAGTTGAGATTTTTAAACTTGAATTTGTCAACAAATGAAACCCTGCTTCCGCTTGTTTTCATCTGGTGCCCTTCCATCACGACATAGACATTCGGATGTTCCCAAGTTGTGGGATATATATACAAAAAATATTTGCTCGATCTAACTAAATTGGGAAATCAGCAAAATACAAATGTAACGTATATGTAACGGTACGTTCCATTTTTGAACTGCAACGGGAACGCGTTCCGAAAATGAGGACTAACGAGCTAACGAGCTCTCGCTCCTTTTTTTGAGGAACGTGTACAACACTCCTGTCAGTTTGTCGGCGCCAGGGAGAGAGGGAGAGGTTGACGCGTGCTCACGTCGGCGCTTCGTATCATTGGAAGCGTCGCACGCAACAACTGACAATCGAAAGACACCGCCGGGTTTTCGTCATAACAGGCGTTCTAATGCTAACTTATTAATAATTCTGTCAATATACAATAGTTACAACAGAGGGCAGTCAACACGATGTACATGATGATGCAAAGGAATTTTAACAGTGTTAAACAGGCATGAAGCAATGGGACCAAGGATGCTGGTGGTGACAATGTCCACTTAATAAAATGGAGACAGGTCCCGATATATTTCGCAGTCTCTATAGTTTTTTCTTGCATCTTATTTAGAACATACGGAGCGCATCGCAGCGTCATTTCTTTTTCATGCACTTTTTGCGGCGGTACCGACGGGTCTGCTAGAAGCGGTCCGCCGGGCAGGCTTCATTGGAATGACCGCGTCCAGCCGCTGGTCGGTTGGCAGACATTTAAGGGCCGGATTTGGCCAGCAGGCCGGCGCAGGCCGGCGTTTGGAGATTCCTGCTTAAGGAAATTCATTCCGTGTGCCAGGCTCTTAAACCAATACCACCCCCTCCCCCCCCTCAGAAAGAAAAAAGACTCCCCAATACGTCATCGCTAGCAAATCCCCAACGACGAGGGTCGCCGCAATGCGGCACACGCGTCCGTCTTGGCGTTGCAGTGTGCTACTGTGACGCTTAATGTCAGACGCGGCAAGGCATCCTAGCAGCGATGCTGATGCAAACTAGGCGGCGCTGCGTAGATCTAATAGTCATGAAGTTTGGTAGGGAAGGGCACAGGCTTTGACTTCTACACTCTAAGAAAAAATGGAGGAAAAAGGTAGCAACGGCGCGTCTTCCTCCCTTCTACTGGCGCGCCCCCAAGCGGACACGAGAAAAAGGGAGGAACGAAACGTTTTTCTCCTTCTCCAGGCAGACGGGAGAAAGCTTTCGCCCTCCTGACTTATATTCTTTCGGTTTCGTTTTTCGAGCACGTCGCACACGTTGTTTAAGAAAAGTTGTTGAGTTGATTGAGCTTCAGCGGCAACGAAGGCCACCGTTAATTCCGTCTTCTAGTCCAAACGTGCAGAACATTTCGGTTGCATTGATGTTTTTATCACTAATTTTATCAAACGAGCAAACGAAGCCGCTAAAAACAGCGAAGTTCCGGAGCAGTGCCAGCAGAGCTACGTACACTGGGTAAGATCGCCGTCTCGCCGTGTCGCCGTCTCCGGATTGCGGAACCCACCCTGCCCACCCCACGCCAGCCCACGCGGAACTACAGTAGCGGAACCACGCGGATCTGTGTCGACGTTTTCGACGTTATGGAAATCGCAGGAACTGCGTCCAAGACCGGCAGGTTTTGCTGCTGGCTGCCTGGGTGCCTTCCGTGCTGAGTTCGGTTCTGTTTTCCGATGCCGAGTGCCAACCGGCAATCAACGTGGCTTTGTATTTCTGCGTGTCAGCAACATAGCAGCAACATCGTGATGGCAGTGTTGTGCGTTGTGAACAGAAGACTGGAATTATCGCCGATGTGACCGTGTGTTCGCGTATCAGTGGTGTAACAACAAGATGAGATGACGTAAACTGTCGGGCATTGATGCCGCTGGCCGAGCCGTGATCGGAGGGGGCGGGGTGTCGCAGGTTGACATTCCGCTTTACATTAAAGAGTTTAGACCACTTGAGGGATTAGGTGCAATCGGTCGACGTGCGGATAGTCATGTTGGAACGCTGGTCTGAACAGTAAGCTCCTATCGTACTGTGGCCAATGTGACTGTCGGTTGTCTCCTCCCCGAGAGCGATTGCGCTCTGTGGAAAGGACTGAAAAGTACGAAATTATGACGGAAAGCACGTATATATACGTACAGTGTGGAATTTCAGCATTAAAAAGAATAGTAGGTAAAATCGAAAAAGAAAAAAGCTACCCTTTATTTTGCTGGTTAAATATACTACAGTTCCTGGAGAAACTGCCCTCCAAGTGGCGCGCTGGGATGAGCGCTAGAAGTTTTCGAGCTCGCCACGGTGTAGCTCCGTACACTTAACACCTGCCGCAAGTCGCGGCTTTGACTGCATTCAAGTTGATCGAAAAGCGATTTCTCTGCCCGTGAAGCATCACTTCCAGCTGAGTGAATATCCGCTCTACAGAGATTAATTCAAGACGGCAATTGAAGCCGTGCGCGAACAGCACAAATAGAAAAACAAACTACAATAGAAATACCGGCTACGACGTGCCGTGCGGGGAAACAAACTCATGGCTTCGAGCCGCATTGGAGCGGCTTGATTTATTGGCTTTCAAATAATTACGGCATGATCGAGCGTTTACTTCTTAATAAGAGATTCATCCCCTGAGCCATTCGAAATATTCTCAGTGGTATTACATTGCTGGGAAAAGATCAACATGCTGGGAATATTTTTTATTGCTTAAGGAGTCACCGAAAAATTCCGTACGTTCAAAACGACCAGTATAAAAGCCAGAAACGCAGAGCTCGGGTGTAGTGTTCGGGTTAGTGTGCCGTTGTGTTGACATTTGTATGTGCCATGTGTGTGTATGTTACTGTATGTTCACCTGATGCTTGTAGTATGCGTAATGTGTGTATAGTAGAGGATCCGAAAGCGCAAGGATAGCCTGAGCAAAATAAAAATATATTTTTTGTAGAACATGAATTGGGCGGTACCTAGCGCCGCCTAGCTATGCTGGTTGCAATTACTGTGTTTGACCCTGCCATCTGGTGGCAAGCGATTTAACCTTCTTTCACGCTACGCGGTAAACAGCGGCTTCGAGTTTTGTTTTTTTGAGAGCGGCTTTTGGTTTCGCGGATTGGTTTGCCATTCCTCCGTGATGTGCGGTTGGCGAAAGAATTGTGACTCGAGGAACAGCAAAGGTAAGACGTGAAGTGCGCGAAGTAACTGGTTCTCGGTTGTCTCCGTTTAACATCGCAGTGCTGGGGACGAGAAGACTAAGTAGCTGCTTTCGAAACGCAAGTTTCTGTACCTGCGGGGGAACCTGGCTTCGGAAATAAAGACAGTTCGCGGAAAGCTCGTGTTACGCTTTTATTTGCTGCTCCTTTCGTCCCGTACAAGAGACGTAGCGTCCTCGTTAAGCCTTATTGAGCTCGATTTGCTCGATTCAGGGCCGCCATAATGAGATGCAGGCGACGGAGGAACTATTTGCTCCCCTGCTTCAGGGACGAAGGTTTCTCCCTTTCTGTAGGAACATAGGTTACAAGACCGTTCCTCCTTTAAGGGAGGACTATCCATACCCTTTTTCTAAGAGTGTAGTTGGTATTGCTTCGAGCCCTCTTCCCATGTTCCGAGCGCTAGAAATGGCATGCGCGATAATGACCTCGTGTTGTAATTGTTTTCCGCCCTGTACCTTTTTTTATATCGTATTCGCGTAGTATATACCATTCTGCTTTTAGTTGCTTGATGTTTCGTATTAGTTTTTGCTTTCAGGAATTTGGTCGAGTTTATCAGCTGTAAGAGAATTACGCTGCAAGGCTGCGAAAGCTTGCTCTTTTCTAAAAGTAGCACCTCGGCTGCACGAGCTCTCCTTTAGCAGGAACAAGTGCCAGAGATAAAGCTACGATCTCTGGAATTATCACCTTAAGAACAAAATCACCTTTAAAATGCAAGTATTTTCATAGAACGCAGCTAGACAAATTGTAAGAAAAGATAATATATTGTATGAAGATTTCTCTTCATGAGACATATCAAATTCGGTCCTTTCTCAAGTGAAGTGGCCAAGACAAACAAAAGTGTGCTTTCTGGCACTTCCGCGGGGTGATAAAAGTTTAATTATTGTTATTGCATCAGGGACTGATCCAAAGCAGAGCTATGAACAAGCTAAATATACCGCTGGCAAAACTACGAGTTTACACAATGCAGAGTGTACCAGGTCCCTTCTCTATAAATATGCGAAGGGATTTGCAAATTTCCAAAATATTGTGAGTTGAAAATTGTTATTTTTTGTAGAACGTGCATATATATGGACCAGGTGAAAACCTAATTAGCGCCAGTGCAGATTACCTGTGTTCTATTCCCATTCCGAATTCCGTTGTTCCATTGTTGTTTCTGGTGTAGTTTAGAAACCATCGTAGAGGAGCTTCGTTTTGGAGGAGAAACGTGCCCCTTTTAGTCCCGTAAAAAAAATCAAAAATTATGATGTCACAAACGCCGTCCTGGGGACCGACGGTGAGTGGGCCAGATGTGTTGCCAAACGTGCACAAAATCGTTTTTGGGTTCATCGGCCTCCCTGCGAAAGGACAAGCATCAATGAAAAAAAGGTTGATCTCAGAAGGTACATCAGGATTCCTTGTTGACGTGTAAAAACACTCGTATGCGCCGCTAAAGAAAAAGGAATATACAATCTGCGCATGGGCCCATTTGCTGATACGTGGACCAGTTTGCTTATCAATACGTGTATATCTCCCAACGCTAAACTCTGCCCTCAAAATTAATTTTAATATCACTTGAATTGTTCTCTGCAGTGGGTAAAGGAAACTAAACGGAGATGAAAGAAAAAAGAAAGGGAGTTAAAAGCACTGGAGCGTCGACCTCTGATTGGGAGGATAGGAGGTCGACGCAAAGGTTAGGTGACGTTGTCGTTCAGCCACTGCATCTCTCCAATCAGAGCAGGGAAGATCCTTGTCCGCTTTTCGAGCAGGGTCTCGCGTTCGGCGTTCGGTGTTCGGCGTTCGAATGCATTCGGCATTTTGAGCTGGAATGCCAAACACTATGCGTGGCGCAAACAACGCTCCTGCTGGATCTGATTGGAGAGAGACATTGTAAGGAGACAAGAAGCAGCAAGCCCTTGCGTCTTCCAAATATACTTCCAGTCAGAGCTCGAAGCTTTGACGTCACCGCAGGCTTTTACCGCGACATATGCCTTCGTTTTCCTAAGTGTAGGTGCCTAGCGTTCCAGGTATATGACCGCAGTAATTCCGAGGGTGGAAAGTTGCGGCAGTTGGTGAACCATAATAATAAGAAAAAGCACAACGAAACACGACAAAAAGATAGAAAGAGACACAGCCCTAAGTTAAAACTGAACTTTATTTCCGTAATATAAGCAAGGTAATATTTATTAGGTGACTACGGAAATAAAGTTCATTTGTAAGTTAGCACTATGTCTCCTTTCTTTCTTTTCCGTGTCTTGTTGCGCTTTTTATGTTTTTTTATATTTATTCTTCGCTTCGAATGTTCAAATTGCATTTTTGCGTTTAAAATTATTAAGCGGCCAACAAATGTAAGAGAAATGAACCGCACTCATGTACTTCAAGACCGGCATGTAAATTATTTCGGAAGAACGCTGTGTTTCGACGGAGTTAAAGAAACTGACGGGCATTGCTTACGTCTTTTGAGCGGAATCGGACGGAAAGCTAGGTACTTTATCCAAGCAGAGCCAATAACGAGACCTTAAAATCCTTCTGCGTGTATTGCACCCTCCGGATGAGTTACACGCAGCGATCAGCAAAGCATTGTGGATTGATTTTGTTGAATAGTGGGAGATAGGTCTTCCCTAGTAGTTGTTTGAACGTTGCCTCCAAGCTTTCTATTGGGCGCGCTTAAAGGGACACTGATAGGGTATTTATGCTAGCCGAGGTTTTTAGTTGTACGTGACATATGACAGCCCAACTACCCAGAACAGAATTGGCGGCTCGAAATTCGGTTTCTTTCCGCCCGAAAACCACCGGTCGAGATTTTAACTGGCCGGTTTGAGTCGCGCTCACTTTCTTCTCCGTGATCACGGGCCGTTTTCTAAGGTTTAGACACAACCACAAAACTTAATCAAAGTCGGGAGTCATTCAAGGCACAAAATAGAAATAAAAAAATTGAAAAAAATATGAAATCCATTTTTTGCGACTTCTAAAATGCTGCAAATACGTTGATTGAAAAAAAAAGTTGCACAGAGAACCGGAAGCATTCTGTGCGTTCACTGCGGAATTCTCAACATGGCGTCGTATCGCGTATTGTGGGACTCGGGGGTGGACGGCGATGGCAGCGGACGACGGACGTGGGACCTCTACTTCAGAACTATCGTTCGCGGTACCGGCGAATCTGTCTTCCTTCGAAAGAGAAATTTTGGACCGATCAAAAGAATTGGTATTCATACCGTACGAAGAATTGGTATTCATACCATACGAAGAATTGGTATTCATACCTCGGGTATGAATACCAAAAGAATTGTATTCATACCCGAGAGAAACAACGTCACGATTGCGGCAGATGTGGCGTGCTTCCCGTTGGCTTCTCTCCGAGCGTTTGCCTGAGTGGGCCGTTTATAACGAAAAATACAGCGAGCAGGCTCGAAATACAAACGTCCGATTGTCATTTACGGATATTGTAGATCCTATTCAGCCTATCTCCGATGACGACGAGTATAATTAAATTTTTGTTGAAATATCCCTTTAAAGGAGCCATGAAAAATTTTTTCTACTTTCACTAAATATAACGTATTTCCACTCCATAACGTTATTAACTGAATGAGCTCGCATTTAAATTTTATTTTTATGCAAAGGCAGTCACCGATAAAATTCGACTAATATAAGCATCGTTCATTCCCTCAACACAAAGCCAAAACAAGCGGCCACGTAGCCTGGGGCCTATCATATGCCGCCAACGTTAATCATAGCCACGAAACGAAGTTGGGAATGTAAAGCAGGCGTGCCATACTCCATGTATTGTTAGCGTCTGGCTATTCTCATGCCGTAGGGGTTGGACACAAGCCACTACCCGACTGTCCGAAGAGGCAATTGATTGCTACGGAGCCTGAGTCGAATGTCCACGCAGTTCTCGTGTCCTATCCATGAGCCGCGTTCTACTTTCGCCAGATTGATGATTTTGATCCCACAATTACGTCATGAAGCTTTGCGAAGGGGCATCTGCAAAAATTAGTCCCCTTTTATCCTCACAATCTCACCGCGACAAAGATGCTTCTATACCAGTGGCGGTCTGTGCGACTATACTCGGGCCAGGCTAGGAACAGTAGGCCTCTGCAAAGTCATAAATATTAAAACCTGACATGTTTCATGACACCTTTATTAGACCAAATGAAAAATTTGTTCACCATTCACGAGTCCATTATTAGACAATAACATGGCTGAGAACTTCTTCCTCATACTCAACTTGCGAGAAAAAACTCGGAGCATGTAACGTACTTGTTCTAAGCATTTTATGCACGGTCAAATTTCAGATTTTTTTTATGGTAACACAACAAACTGAGGTTTCCAAAGTAAGCACAGGTTGAGTTCCAAATTAGGCTGCGTCGTTAATAAAATATGAGAGTTTGCACGGATTGCAACTGGTGCAGAAGGTGCAAGCTAATTGGAAGTAGAAACGGCATCCCGGAAGATCATGCAGTGCTAAACCATTCTGCCCTTTCTGCTTTTCTGCCTGTTCTCGATGATACGTTGAAATTATCTAATGTGCTTAGACATTAGATAAACGTCTAAACACATTAAATAACACAAAGACACGCATCTAATTTGTTAAAACATGCTGTCCGTTCTAGGTTTTGGAATGCAAGCTACTTTCTAAGAATATTCTGCTCTGTGCTCACCTTCTCTGAAAAGTTATACAAAAAAAAGTTTGTGCCGCCCATCCTGTTTCCCATTCCCTTTCCTTGTTGTAGTTTTGAAGCACACGTATCGGGGAAGTCGGTACGCTGATTCCCAGCTCTACCGAATGGACACTCTCCATACTGGTCTTTGATTAGAGTACGCGCCTGGATTGACTCTTTTAATGGTGATTTAACTGGCCTATGTTGCCCATTCCGTGGAAATAGTCCGGAAGTGCAACACATGACGTTACGAAACCGGGTTCTGGTAATACAAAGCTATCTGATACATTAAAATATTTTTGTCATATCCACCATATCTGCTGTGACACCACCAGGGACGCGGCCGGCGACAAGAAACTCCCAGGCAGTTGTCAAGTGGAAATGCAGGACCACTGTTCATTTTGCGGTAGTTGTGAAATGCTGAAAGATGCTCCTGGCGGCGATGCTGACGCGAGCTAGACAGCACTGTATGGATCCAATAGTGGGGACGTTTTTGGGGCAGGGGCGGGGGGATGATGAGAAGGCCTTTTTTTCTAGATCGTATTTTTATTCTCAATCGTGCTTGGTAGCAATTTTCACGATCGGCGGTAGTGCAGGCCTCGCAAAGCGTCAATAATCTTCAGCATCTGGCGGCGCTCATTTGCCACGCTGACATCTTCGAACTCTTCGCGTGGCACGGATCGCACTTAGCATGCGTAATCGATGCCTCTAAATGACGGCTTTATTCTCCAGTACTCACCTTGAGGTGTCGAAGTGTTGGTAATTGTCGCCATTGGGGAAGTCGCAATTGACGTAGTATTTGGCACTGTACTTATCGTCACTGACATAGTGCTTGTTGTCGTACTTCGGCGTTGGACTCGCGGTCGTAATCGGTGTCGTACTTGGCGTCGTAGTTCCCGTTATACTTGGTCTTGTACTTGCCGTCGTTGTTGCCTCTGATGGCACTGCAGTTGTCGTCGTGGTGGTTGGGCTGTCTGGTCCGTTCGACGACCCTGGAGATCCACCCAGGGACAAATACGTTATGTCGAAATGATCTGCGCCTCGGAAACAGGAGGAACAGGCGTGGGAGAAAGCACTAGACAACAGTCAAAGTTGTTTAAGCATTGACTGACTGCAATCCGGGTACAAAGCCAATATATAAGGTAATAACGAAAACAATTTTGTTGTTACCTCTTGCACGTTTTATCTTGTTTTGTTTAAAAAATATAATTTTACAAACCAAAAACCGAGTTTCTAAGGTACTCAGAAAAACAGAATATAAGAGTAACTCGAATAATTATTAGAAGAATGCAATTCATATAAATTGAGCAGGTGAAACGAAAAGCTCCTCTAGATGCTCTACATTGTTTCGTAACTAGTATACAATGATGTCATAGCTACTGGTTAAAGCGTGCAATTTAAAATTGCGGTTAATATTTACATTGTCTCCCGAAAATGAGGCTATACAATATTCCAACATTTACGAATACAAAACCCAGCGGGTGTCTCCCGGAAGTGGCAACACATGAAGTCACAAAACCAGGTGTGTATAACGAAAAGCTATCTGATACAGAAAAGGTTTTGGCACATCCACCATTTCCGCTCTGACACCACCAGGGTCGCGGCCGGCGACATTGGTGCTTCTAGCAGCCGTCGGGTTTTTCGTCTCTTATCACCAACGTTTTTTGTTTTCATTTTCAATTCTAAAACCGTTATTCCTACGGACGTACCCTGCGGTGCCTCAAAAGCGCCAGCAGCTTGACGGAGACTGAGCCCCCGTAACATAGAGAGCAGCTTGGATAGGTATATACATATATCACAGAGAGCGAGAGAGCGCAAGAGAGAGCGCTAGAAACCAGACGAAACATCTCGTCATGCATTATGCATACTTTCGTTGACACAACAATAGAGAAATATATAAAAAGCATGAATACAAAGTGATATATCACGAATATTCAACAGCCTCGATGAAATATAGGGGTATATTCTTATTAAAATTCGAAATATCTTTATCTCAATAGAAATTACATGTGTGTATGCACTTTGGGTATGTGATAGTAGAAGAATTGCGAAAACAATGTTTCTGTGGTGTAGGGGAACCATCCATCTTTCTCCACGACCACTATTGATGCTACCTATTTTTTTATATATGCTGTAGAGGAAACGCAAATGGCATAAAGGAGTTGGTATTCAGAGTTGTTTTGGATGCGAATTATACCGTCCTTGTCGTTCCATGTTTTCGTCCCTTCTCCCTTTCCCCAATCTCGGGCTTACAACTATGCAGAAAAATACAATTTTTGATTGAAAATCATAATGAACATTTGCAACATTCAGCAGCGTTTTCTTTATTTTTGTGTAGAAGTCTTGTGTTTGGTTTACGAAGTGTACTTTAAACGAAATGCCATGTCTACCAGGCGCTTGAAGTATTGCTGCAATATATTCCCTTGTGGTTTTGGATGATTCTCGGCAAGCCTGTAATTGGAACAATTAAGTTACCTTATATAATTTAAAAGTTAATGAACAACTTTTAGGTGACTATTTCACTTATTCTGACGACTATCCTCCTTATTTTGTCCCTTCGCTTTCATAATACTCATACACGAACCACATTACTATAGCGTTTCAGGTTTTTTCAATCCACACCTGTGAGGGCTAAAAAAACACCCGCATGTTGCCTGCGACATGGAGATCTCGCTAAATATGTGATAGTGGTAATTTTCCTGTGTTTTAATGTTTTACAAAAACAAAAAGGCTCCCGGAAGAGTGTTTATAAGCTTGATGGTGTATGGGGCAATGAAGAATTTCAAAATTCTAATAAAAATCAGGAAATATTTGTGAAGCTGTCATCATAAAGTAGAGTGTTGTAGGATCTTAAAGTGAAGTGTATCATCTCAAAGGGGTTGTTCTGACTGTTGTAAATTAAGCTCCAGAGCGGCATTAGTTGACCCATTCCTGGCCAAAAACTAAATGAGAGAATTGTGTTTCATTAGTGACATACCTTTCAAACGTCAATATAGAAACTAAAGAAAATGTATAACCTAATTTTGAAATAAATTGATACGGATAGCTATGTTCATTTTTGGTGAACCTAGATAGCGAGGCGTTTACTAATTTTAAAATGATGTAGACTCTACAAAACGCCAGGCCGTCGACTTTCTTGAAGAACAGGGGAAACCCAATCTTTGATTATTTATTGATGGTGCTTGTGAGGATCGGATCCGACTGTTCCCGCGAGTAGTAGCATTACCGGGACACACTTTTTTTAGATGCTTTTTGTTTGCTCGTGTGCCCCAGTGTATGAGTGAACTGACGGAGCTCGTACGGGCTAGTAGGAGAACCAGTTGAAGAAAGACAATATGTGGCATGATGGCGGGCACGAGGCATATGGATTTTGTCTGACGAAGTTTCAAACAATGCTGGCTTGTAAATTTAGCTTTATATATCACTACTCTGCAGAGTCCTGTCTGTAAATTTCAATCGGTGACCATCTGCTACCTCCATTTCTGGGTCCAGGCGCAATCGCAAGGTGAAGAAGAATCATCTGCATTGACGCAGTCGGCAGGATTGCGTCAGCAGAACCCGACACCGTGTTTCTCTAAGCGGAATCGGCGGACAGAAAATTGACTCAATAGTTTCGGTAAAAACCTGTATGATGAAGACTGGACAGCGAGATCATGCGCGGCGGCGTGGCTACCTATGGCTTGGTTCCGTCCGAAAACAGCGAGGAGTGCCTAATTCCACAGCTCGGACATCAGTGTCGTGATTTTCTATTCTGGTAAGCGGACTGTGGGTGCTATCCAGAACAGACTCGTCAACCTTTAACAGTAAGGTGATTATTTTGACGTGTGCCCGCAATGAATGTAAACAGCGTAGAGCGTCGTATGCCGTTTTCAAAGTTGGATCAAGATAGGGCTCACAATGTAAATGTTGACGGTCCAGGTGAATCGTGACATTCGTGTAGATTAGTCGAAGACTTGCTCTCACAAGTGCACGTGAAAGATGGAGTAAGATCAAGCAGCTCAAACGAGAAGGAGATTGAACTTTTTGAACTTGGTAAAGAGAACGACCGGTCGGTGCGTCTGGGGAGAAAGGTAGAGTATTTACGCTCAGAGACACGAACTCGAGCGAGTGAGTTCGGCACGTAGCTCAACGCGGGAGACGTAATATTTTCAATAGGCTGCCCGTGGGTGAGAAATGGGGTATGGTACGGTCAAGAAGTTGTGTTGTTAGTGCTCGGACTGTTGCCTGCTGAGTTCAGGAGGCTCTTTCTTGTCAGCACCAGCTCTCTCGAGGACGAAACACGAGAACCCAAGGCAGGGCACCATACCAGATATCCTCGGGTGAAATGTTTTAAATACAATGGAGTGGGGTACTTTAGAGCGCAGCTCTTAGGCGTCCGTTTCCTGTTTGAGCGGCGTCACCGTCGCCGTCGCCGTCGGCGTAACCGTGAGGTCACGTGACTCTGGCTAGGTCACGTGACCCTCGTGAGTCACGTGACTTTCGATGACGTCACGTGACTTCGTGAGGTCACGATGACGTTCGGATGAAGTCAGGCATGACCTTCGTGAGGTGCACGTGACGTACACCCTCCACTCAGTACCTTCCTCCTCCTCCTCAAGAGCTGCGCTCTTAATTCGGCGTTACAGAGAGTTGTAGACGGCTTTCACTTTTTTCCCGCGAATGTCCCCAGAAGAAGACGCCATACCATGAACTGCTGTCTCACAGTAAGCAAGTAAAAGACGAAAAGGTCAAGGTGAAGGAGGGCTCCAACCGTAAGCTCGACAATGTGTCGAAATATGTGGGCATGACAGACGGTACCACCACATACCACCAAGGTCACCAAAGGCCGACCCCACTGGTTGACGAGGCGCATTAGAGTCTGTGATTACAGGCCAACGAGACAAAGCAATCTCCAAAGAACAATCGCAGAAGCATGTCTGGGCGTGAGAGATTTGATGACGGAACGGAGCAGAACGTTTCTCCCGCTTTGAGGACTTCGCGGCGAGCCGAGGATCGCCACGGCGAGCATGTGAACGTCGACGACGAGGAGAGACCAAACTTGTCCCCTGGGCGGCAGGCGTTTCAGTCAAGCCGAGGACAACCATGGATAGAACGTGTAGGTAAACGACGAGATGGAACCGGATATGCTTACCTGGTGGCGGACGTTCTTGCAAGCTGATGGCGATCACGGCAACAACGTGGACGTCGACAAGAAGTCCGACATCTTGCTAGGGTGGCGGTCGTCACAGGCGGTCAATGAAGATGGCAGGAAAAGCAGGGAGAACGACAAGGACGCCGTCATCGAGATAAAGCCGGTGCATAATAGAGCTATAGGGACGCCGGGGCACGCTCGACCACCAGCCAGCTGGCCACGTGTGAGAGCGCTGGGAGGGAAAACTACATCCAAAACTGCGGCGGCGTACGACGCCTATTCCCCAGACATTTGGGCGCATGCAACCCTGAGACGAAGGAGGGCCTCCGTCTCCCACAAGAATCCGACAGCAGTACCGGTAGGAGAATGGCAGGCGAGAACATCTCCGTCAAGGAGGAGCAACAAGTCACAGGTTAACAAGGCCCCGTGGCCGATCACCGATACGAGACTTCATCAAAGGCTGCAACAAGGAAGAAGAGCCCGACAAGCGCCTGGAACGTGAGGAGGGTTGAGATTTTATGGGAAATAACTCCGTCTCAGAAGGGTGACAATTTCTACTTCTGGGAATCATTCTGGTTGAAGTGCCAATACGAACGGGCATCGAAAGGCAGTGCCAAGAAGAAGAGTGCTGAAAGTATCAGTAGACACGGAGCGCTGGTTTTCAGTTTATGCAGTAGCAAGTACAGCTGTCCACCGTAGGGTCGTGACGGTCAAGGAGAAGTAGCGCTTGTCCAGCATGCAAGACTCGTACGTCAGGACCGAGTATCAACCGTCGAAGCTCATGTGCAGGAGATGGTGCAGAAGCGGCCAGCTATATACCGTTCAATTCGAGGCCCATCGAGATCTTGATGGCTCGAATTAGCTAGGCTGCGAAGACGTACCCTTGCAAGAAAGGTACAGGTGGCGCTAGTCTGGTACACTGATTTATCTCGCCAACGCTGGGAAGTGTAAAATCATTTTTTATGTGTTGGGAGTATTGTTTAACGTTTATTAGTAACAGTCTATTGACAGTTGTATCTGTCTCTTTCTTCTTCTGAGTTTGTTTATGATATTGTATGAGTTCACTTCGTATGTTGTGATTCTCTTTGTGAGAAGTCCTTCTGCATATTGAAAGTAGTAATGTATTCTTGAAGCGAACGATTTCTTAAAAGTTCAGGAAGGTCAATGTGATGTTTAAAAGTCAGCGTTGGGGGACACTTCATTGTTATTACCATTTGCGTAGAATGTGCACAGAGAAAGTTTATGTATTTTGTATACTTACCTACTATATGTTTTTGGCAAGGTAGGACAATTGTTTTTTAGATAACATTCTTTTTTCAACAGTCTGTTTCGATGTTTAGTGTATTAGTGCGCGCGCGGCAAATAGATTTGTCACGATATCCTTGAGCCTTAATTGGCGGGCATAGTAAGAATCAGCTTACAAGGGTACAAAAAGTTATCGGTGATGTCGCGATTTGTTTTAACTTTTTTTACTAATTGAGGCACGAACTTTCTTTTAGTGTGACGGGTGCAGCGTATGCTTTTTACGTTTAAATATTTCACATCAATTTCTGACATTTAGGTGTGAGCAATATACTTTGTGGCGAGGTGTGACAATAGGTCCCACTGTCGCCGTCGGTGGAGGCCAATCCGGGACTCACATTCGTCTTCTTGTGTTTACGTGTTCTTCATTGCTCCTGTGCAGCAGAGCATAAGTAAAATTATGGCGCTCGTGCGGGCTAGCAGGAAAAACAGCTGGCGAAAAGAAGAAGGTGTGGCTGGTGGCTGGCGCAAGCCATGGGACTTCGGCTGACGCAGTTACGAAACATGACGGGCCTGTAAATATTGGCTTTTCTGTCTTGTCTCCGCGGAGTCCTGTCTGCTCTTTTCGATCGGCCACCATCTTATGCCTCCAGTCTCCGGGTCCCGGAGTAATCACAAGTTACATAAGAACCATATTCACTGGACTCATCAACAGACCAGATTGAAAATATAGAGATGGATGTAAAATAAAATCTGAGGTGTGGCCAAGCACGGTGCAAGCGAGTGAAATGTCCTATGCCCAGTGTCACATCACAGATTTAATATTTATAGCTGAACATTACTTTGTCCTCGTCATTCTGCAATCTCAACACAATAAGAACGTATGTGCTTTGCTGTCTAAATAGTTAGCAAGAATGGTAGATTCAGAATTTATGTACAAAGTGCTGGTATGATTTAATTGTCTTCGCAGCTGTAGTTTGAATGCCGGCGAGCTTTCAACTTGTCAATCGGGGTCACGTGGTTTATGAGCGCGCGCTCAGAAAGAGCGCAGCGAGTTCCTGATAATGTGTTAATTGTCTGCAAGGTCCTCCACCTCTCTGCCGGCTGCTCTCCCCGTCATGTGAAATGCAACAGATACGCACGCGCGGCCCATCTGCGCATATTGTATTCGCCTCCCAACTGCAAACCTCCTCAATGGTTTCAGGTGCTCCTTCTTTAAAACTAGGCTCCTACACAAATCAAGAGAACCTAGATTTATGAGTGGGAGAACCTGACACCATGAAGATCGTTTGAAATTTCATAGTTTATCCACCTGTGCAGATATACCGCCAGTGCGCATGCGTTGTGTCGTCACGTGGCGGACAGGAAAGCGGGCGGAAAGACGAAGAAGTTTGCAGACGATTAAGGTTTTCGTCACCTTCTCGGTCCTCGTATTGACAACGCGACCCAAAAACCACTTGACACCGATTGAGCAATCGGAAATACTCTGGACTCCAGGAACTCTATGCAACTCCGGAGCAGACGTGAACGGCACTGATTACAAGCAAAACATTACTTGTAATCGTTTTCCATTCATCCTTCAATTAGGGCTCGAAGTCCTGACAGCACGCCGCGTTTTTATCACACCTTCCTTCGTTTTCTACGTACAGGTGGCTAGCGCTAAGAGATCAATGACTGCCATAATTTCCTTCTAGATTCATATATCAAAATTATATTTTGCGAAGCGAAAATTATTGAACTGACTGAAAATGCAAATGAAATGCCGTGTACTTCACCGGGGTTTGAAGTGCGCTGAACGTGTGGCTCTTTCTCTTCATCTGATTCGACGTCGCGTCGCAGCTTTTTGTTCGGTGGTGCTTAATCGAACAATGATAAATGTAAAGCCCGTTAAGGAGTCCACGTTCACGCAACAATTTGGTGATAATTTTATACGGACACTTACCTTTGAAGAGATGTATCGCGGACCTCTGATGTGCTCGTTACTAAGCATTCCGGCAGTAAATTTTAGCTTCTGTACTGCACCAGAACTTGCGATTCAAAAGGAATCACGGATTTGGTTTTAAATTAAGCTGCAGTCGTAAAACGAACAAGACGGTTTGTACATATTGCAACTGTTGCAGAAGGTGTAAGACAAAATATTAGTTGCAACCACATCCCGGAAGATAATGTAGTGGTGAACCATTCTGTCATTTTCTTCATTCTCAACCAGGCGCACTATGTATCTGTAGGAGCAGCTAAGGCTTCCGTATACTTCTTTTCGCTTTACGTCCAGACGAAGCCGACGCTACGAGCTGATCGGACAAATCAAACGGCGTGAAAGGTGCAAGTCACTGTTTTTTCTCCCGTACACGATTGGTCCAGCGATGACAGAACCCGTGCGACATTTGACGAACACCATGACGCTTCACTTTTGACGGTGCTTGATTGGTCACATCGGCTCGTAATGTCGGCTGCATCTAGACTTAAGGTGAATCCATGTACAAAGGGATTAGAGTTTTCTTCTGGTTATAGCATCCGTGCTACCCGCTCATAATATTGCTTTCCTGTTCACCTTGCCCTAAGAGTAGTAGAAAACTATTCCGGGACACCAGTCTTATCACGTCTTATTACGCAATTATTACAACTCCGAGTCAGTATTTCCACTTGACCGTCACGTCCTGGAAACTGAAGAAGGCTCGAGCGCGCAAGGATCAGGCGCGAGCGGCCGGTGCGGCCGAGAGAGAGTTGACCCGCCAGCCACGTGTGTCGGTCGAGAAAAAAGCCCCCGGTTTATTCAGCACATCGTTTAAATACACCATTGCAAAACCCGAAGGTGGCGCCACGATTCATACTTGTTCTGTCGCTACACTAGCGTCCTCTACATCCCCCTTCGGGAGCCCTATGCTTACGAAACTTAGAAGCTTAAAGGAAAGCAAAACTTGAGTAAGCTACGTACCGTAAAGTTGCCTTAAAATGAAACCTTTGGCAGACTTTACGCACCCCAGTCCGTAAAGAGAAGCAATGCCCAAAAACACAAGAGCAACGGAAATATGCTCAGCATAGTACTGCTCTATGCACAGCAGAACAAAAAGAACATGCCCTACAAGTTCAGTCGTTTAGGGGTAATCACACGCCGTCCATAACGGGAGTAGCGCGGTCGTGAAGTCCCTGGAGACGCTGGAGGTGCTCGCGGAGATGCAAGAGGTGCTCTGCCGCTGTCGCTGTCCTCGGAAGCCTGCTGCAGGGCTGCCGACCCGTCAGTTTGAGGAGTCGCAGAAGATGACTGAGGGCTGCTGCAGGGGACGAGGTGCCTGCGGTTTCGCACGAGGACACCGCTGGGCGTCTGGACGACATACGACCGTGGCCTCTGAGCAGGACTCAGAACCGTTGCTGTGGACTGGGCGTCTTGTACCCACACTTCCTCCCCGTCTTGGAGAGGGCGAAGATCCCGCGTGGCGTGGCGAGAATTGAAGTCTTTCTGCTGTCTACGACGCTGGGCGGCGTCGCGCTCGTTAAAGTCCTTGACTTGAGGCCAATCCGGAACCAGACTTGCGGCGGTGACGGGTAGGCGTGTTCGTAGAGAACGTCCCATAAGGAGCTGGGCCGGGCTGTATCCCGACACACCAGGAGTGTTCCGGTATGCTAGCAGTGCCAGGAAGGGGTCCTCCGCTTTCCGGAACAGTTCTTTGATTGTGCGGACCATCCTCTCAGCCTCACCATTCGACTGAGGGTAGCGAGGACTACTCGTGAGGTGTGTGAATCCGTAGGATTTCGCAAAGTCCCGGAACGCTTTGCAGGCAAACTGCGGCCCATTGTCACTGAAGAACGTCTGTGGAATGCCGTGCCGGGCGAAAATGCTCTTGACGGCACTGATAACTGCGTCAGCAGACGTCGATCGGAGCGTTATGACCTCGGGGTACCTCGAACGGTAGTCAACAACGAGAAGGAAGTCCTGGCCATCTAAGTAGAACAAGTCAGCAGCAACCCGCTCCCATGGCGCTGAAGGGGTTTCGGTGGCAAGCATGGGTTCGCAACGCTGAACTCGGGTGCTTGCACACGCAGTACAGTTCTCGACAGCAGTCTTGACCTGGCTCTTGAGGTCCGGCCACCACACAGAGTCCTTGGCCAGGGCCAGACACCGGTTCACACCTTGGTGCCCGTCGTGGAGCAGGCCCACGATGTCCTTGCGCAGCAGCGAAGGCACGACGAGACGTCCACCCATGAGCAGCAGGTCTTCGCAAATGGAGAAGTCGCCCCGGTGGTCCCAGTAGCGGGTCATATTCAAGGGGAGTCGATCTCGTCTTGGCCAACCTCTCGTGCAGTAGACCCTCAGAGTGGAGCACTCGGCATCTGACGCTTGATGCCTTCTGAAGTCGTCGAGGCGCACCGCCAGAGTCGAAGGAAGGGCTGTCACGACTTGTGACACAAAGAGTTCGACGCTGTCGGTGGACGAGGCAGCTATAGAGGGGCCTTCGGGATCCCGTGACAGCGTGTCAGCGGTGGCAAGGTACTTCCCCGGAACGTACCGTACTGAAAACTGGTACCGCAGAAGTCTGATGCGGAAACGCTGGATGCGGGGAGGCATAAGGTCGAGGTCGGCAGTGCCTAGTAACCTGACGAGTGGCTGGTGATCAGTCTCCACAACGAAGCTGAGGCCGCGCAGAAACTCTTCAAAGCGCTGAACTGCCCACGAGACTCCGAGCGCTTCTTTTTCGATCTGACTGTACCGTTCTTCAGCGGCTGTCAAGGCACGCGACGCAAAAGCGACCGCTCGGCGTTCACCTGACGGCTGATCCTGTAGGAGTACGGCGCCCAGGCCGTACGAGCTGGCATCAGCAGATACAGTCGTGGGGTACTCGGGGTGGTAGCGGGCGACGCAAGAGCTGGAGGCCACCATCTTCTTCAGCGACTCGAAGGCGGTAGCTTGGGCTGATCCCCAGGTCCATACAGTATCCTTGTTGAGAAGGAGTCTGATCGGAGCAGTCGTGGCCGAAACATTCGGCAAGAATCGTCCAACGTGGTTCAGAAGGCCCAGGAGGCGTCGCACCCCGTGCACATCCGTCGGAGGTCGCATATTCGTGATGGCAGAAACCTTGTCTGGGTCTGGTGCGATGCCTTTGGCACTGACGATCACGCCCAGGAACTTGACGGACGACACGCCAAACTGACACTTGGAGGCGTTGAGGGTGACGCCAGCCTGCTGGAGTCTCTTGAGGACGGCGTCGAGTCTAGCGTCATGCTCCGGTCTGTCCCTGCCGAAAACGAGGATATCATCCACCATGTTGACGCACCCGTCGAGGCCCTCGAGAATACGCGACATCTGGCGTTGGAACACCTCCGGGGCTGAGGTGATGCCGAAGGGAAGGCGCCTGTAGCAGTAACGCCCAAAGGGCGTGATGAATGTTGTGTATTCCTGGCTGCTTTCGGAGAGACGAACTTGATGAAACCCTGACGACGCATCAAGTTTCGAGAAGACGACAGCGTTTCCCAGTAGTCCCAGGACCTGGTCGATGGTCGGCATCAGGTGTCTCTCCCGTAGAACGACCTGATTAAGCTTGGTGAGGTCGACGCAGAGGCGATAGCCACCAGCAGCCTTGGGTACCACGACGAGTCCGGCGCACCACGCCGTAGGTGTCTCAACACGCCGGATGACGCCTTCTCTCTCCATTCTGTCGAGTTCATCTTTCACCACTCCCCGGAGAGGAATGGGGATCCTTCTGGGTACACTCAGCGAGAAGGGCACAGCTCCGGGCTTGATGCGAATGTGATACACATCAGGCATTGTGCCAAGTCCCGTGAAGAGCGGAGCAGCAGCTGTAGGCGGCGTCGGAGCGGGCGACGACGGGGCGGGCGGCGACGGAGTCGCCTTCGGCAGGTCGGCGTCGGTTATCGAATCGACAAAGTTGACGACCCCTAGAGCGACGATTGCAGCGTAGCCTAGCAGAGGAGTGTCTACGCCGCCGACAACGTAGAGCTTCTGGTGTACTGTCCGACCTCGCCATGCCAGGGTAGCCGGGAACGTACCGAGAAGGTTGAGACGGCAGCGTCCCGGACCGACGAGTTGCTCGCCCGTGGGTTGGTCCAACGAGGCAGGACATCCCGGAAAAGAGCGGGGGACGACAGAAACGTCAGCGCCGGAATCCACCTTGAACTGTAGTGGGAGGCCGTTGACGCGTACAACGACGTACCGGCCAGACGCTTGCGACGATTCGACGGAGTGCAGCTGGATGTGGCTGAGGCGCTTCGTTCTGGAGCGGCAAACTGCTGCGAAATGTCCCTTTTTCGGCAATGGTTGCATGTAGCCCTCCTGGCTGGACACTCGGAACGCGAGTGCGGTGCGTTGCCGCAGTAGTCACACGACGCTTTCGACCCACGAGGGTGGCTGTCCCGGCCCTGGTCCCGGCTTCGAGAAGGTTCTCGAACTTTGGAGGCAGGCGCCATCTTGGTTGACTTTCTCGACGCAGCGTCAACGTTGAGCGGACTCTGGCTGCGAAGTCGTTGCTTGACGTTTCTTCTCGTTTTCAGCGTCCTCGTGTTGTCGAGCCAGCAGGAGCGCTTCTTGGAGCGTCAGTTTCGGATTCCGGCAAAGTTGGTCGGACAGACGCGAGTCTTGGAGCCCGACGACGAACCGGTCTCGTACGATGCGGTCTTCCACCTCCGGTGCCGGGTAGTTGCACTTTTTGACGAGGCTACGCAACGCCGTGAAGAACGCGTCGACGGTCTCGCCCGCCAACTGCGTGCGCTTGTGGAAGCGACTTGACTCGTACACCTCGTTGACGGGGTGCACGAAGTAGCCCGTTAGCTTGGCTGCGACGTCGGCGTAGGAGCGGTAGGCCTCGTCGTCCGGCATGATGGACGAAAGGACCACGCGAGCTTGGGGACCCATGCAGTATAGGAGGGTGCGTACTTTGGTTTCTTCAGAAGCGGCGGACAGGCCCGATGCGAAGGAGTAGTCTTCAAATTGCTGGAGCCAGGCAGGCCACAGGCTGGCTTCGTCGAACGTGAACGGCGGCGGGGCCCGTAGCGAGAAGGCAGCGGCTGACGGCAGGAGCGGCGAGACAGCGGAAGTTTCCTCGGTGTCCGGCATCTTGGCTTCTGACACCATGAAGAAGGCTCGAGCGCGCAAGGATCAGGCGCGAGCGGCCGGTGCGGCCGAGAGAGAGTTGACCCGCCAGCCACGTGTGTCGGTCGAGAAAAAAGCCCCGGTTTATTCAGCACATCGTTTAAATACACCATTGCAAAACCCGAAGGTGGCGCCACGATTCATGCTTGTTCTGTCGCTACACTAGCGTCCTCTACAGAAACCAGGACAGTGACGGCGCAATGCTTTAATGGCGTATGCTCTCTGGTAGGATTTATACGGCAGCGCCAACATGTCCTGATGTGCCTTGGTAGGAAACACTAAGCGCCGACGGCCATAATGTAGTCCCTGACATGGGGACAACTAGAACTCCCTGGAAAAATTGGACATCAAGTTTGCCCGTTTATTTGATTTCTTAACAGGCCAGCCATTATGTGCGTACTTCATGACATCAACCAAAATGTCGTCGGCCCCGTCATATCCTGTAATATGTTTGGAGATATGAAGCTGTCATCTACACAGTACATTGGTGATACATACTCAGGGAGACCCTCGCCCAGCTGTTGGCTTGTGTGTGGAAGTGACAGCCTGCTCAGTGCATCCGCATTCGCGTTTTGCTTTTCCGTGTGAAATAAATTCTTTAGCAGAAGTTTGATGAGCTGAAGGGCCCGACTTTGGATCCACACAATGTGAATTTCCTCGGTAGTATCGAAGCAGCCCAATAAGTGGTTGATAACCTGCGGCAGACAATGTGGCGCCCAGGTAAGGCCCCAGGTAAGGTAATTTAATCACGCCAAATGACAACCCAAAACAATTTCTTGAGCTGTGAATTTTTCTTTAGCTGTTGTTTATGTGCGCGATTGAAAAGATATTGACCTGTCGGTTCTCTGGATCCCATGTGATAGCACGGCTTCAACTCTTGTTTCTGATGCGTCCTATTTCAGTCGGACAACCTTGTCATGCTAAAAAGGTTAGACCGGTGACGTACGCAATACCTCCTTTGTCCGTTTCGTGTCCTCTTCCGTTCTACGGTACTAACTTCCACCTAACGATCTTTTTTCTGGCAGCTCGTAAAATCGTGCCATTAAGGTGATAATTTGGGGCAAGAACCGGCGGTAACACGTCAGTAGCCGAATGGAAAGTGAATTTTGCTCATGTTTGTTGGGGTATGTTCAGCTCAGATGGCTTCGAAATTCCTCTCGATTGAATGTACCCTCCTCTGGGGGTTCAGTGACGCAGGTATTCGAACTCGGGTTTCCTCAATTGACCGCTTGACTTGTTGAAGCCTAACAGTCATGTCACGGAAGCGCTGAGCACCTACCTCAGCGTGTCAGTCCTTTGTCTTTCCGACACCGGAACATCGTCCAGATGCTGCAGATACAGGAGCCGAAGCGATCTCTAGAGGTGGATGATTAAACTTCAAAATGACACGATGGGTGTTGATTGCGATGAGTTTCTAGAGGTATTCATTTGAGGCAACCTGGTTTAGCCGTCCTCAAGGTCTGAGGTGGTATACAACAAACTCCCTCGCAACGATGAGTACATATTGACTATATTCAATACCGAATACCCTTGTATTACAAGCCACAATCGCAGTGAGCTTGAAATCGTCACAAATTGCACGGACCTAATAATATGTTATATGTTTGGAGACATGAAGCTCTCATCTACGCAGTACATTGGTGATACATATTCTGGGAGATCCTCGTCCAGCTGTTGGCTTGTGTGTTGAAGTGACAGCCTGCTCAGCGCATCCGCATTCGCGTTTTGCTTTTCCGGCTGAAATTAAATTCTTTAGCGAAATTTGATCAGCGCAAGGGCTCGACTTTGGATCCGTACGGATGAGAGTTGTGAATTTCCTCGGTAGTATCGAAGCGGCCCAATAGGCGGTTGATAATTTGTGACAGACGTAACTGGCGCCGCAGCAGATAGTAACGGAATTTAATCACGCCAAGTGACAACCCCAAATGTTTTTCTTGAGCTACGAATTTAGTTTTCAGCTGCTGTTTATGTGCGGGATTGAAAAGATATTGACCTGTCAGTTTTCCGGATCCCGTGTGATAGGACGGCTCCAACTCTTGTTTCTGATGCGCCCTATTTCAGTCGGACAACCTTGTCATGGTAAAAAGGTTAGGACCGGTGACGTAAGCAATACCTCCTTTGCCCGTTTCGTGTCCTCTTTCTTCTACTGTACACACTTCCACTAACGATCTTTTTCCTGGTAGCTCGTAAAATAGTGCTAATAAGGTGATAATTGTGGGTAAGAACCGGCGGTAAACACGGCAGTAGCCCAATGGAAAACGAATTTTGCTCATGTTTGTTGGGGTATGGCTAGCTCAGATGGCTTCGAAATTCCTCTCGATTGAATGTACCCCTCCTCGTGGGGTTCAGTGACGCAGGTACTCGAACTTGGGTTTCCGTCAATTGACAGTTGACTCGTTGAAGCCTAACAGTCATGTCACGGAAGCGCTGAGCACCTACCTTAGCGTGTCAGTCCTCTGTCTTTCCGACACCGGAACATCGTTTAGATGCTGCAGATACAGGAGCCAAAGCGATCTCTAAGGTGGACGAATGAACTTCAAAATGACACGCTGGGTGTTGATTGCGGTGAGTTTCTAGAGGTATTCATTTGAGGCCACCTGGTTTAGCCGTCCTTAAGGGCTGAGGTGATATACAACAAACTCCCTCGCAACCATGAAAACATATTGACTATATTCAATACCGAATACTCTTTTGTATTACAGGCCACAATCGCAGTGAGCTTGAAATCGTCACAAAGCTCACGGACCGATTTCTGCGCGAGAACTATCGATGTTACCCACTCCGAGTGACATACAGGTGAGGGTACCCTGGTATTAACTAGCCAAACCAAGTCCTCATAGAGGTGTTTGCGAAAAGCACAAGGTAACTTGTCTTGTCTTCATAAACTTTGGTTCTGCATCTTCCCTCAAATGAAGAGAACAATTGGCTTGTGGATGTACCCAAGAACGAGCTTGAACAGGCCTTCACACTCGTGCAGCAACTTTTGCAAGTCTGCTGATTTCCCTTGAGCGACACTGAATACATAGAGTCAGTAATACAAGATTTCAGTAGTTCGAACATCACGATCTAGTGAAGCCGGTGCAACAAAATAGAGGACAGCATCCCTCACGAACAGCTTCCCAATGAAGGATAGCTTTCCTATGTAGCACCGTAGGCTTACTGTGTTATTTTTTTTACGACAGCGCTTTGTGGTTGTTCTTTATGCACCTCTCGGGAAATTACACAAGCCCGCGACCCGTATCGATGTCCATGGTCAGAGTGGATGCCCACCCAAAGGATCTATCGTCGAACCTGAGACTCGAAGCTTGCCCAGGCTTGCGAGTGTCCCACGTACACAGGCGCCAACTCCGTGTCGTCGACGTCGTCTGCCGCTGCTAAGATTGCAACAACCGAGGTGCGCGACGCTCGGCAATCCAATGCGTTCGGTGTCTCTCGATCGAATGCCAAACCCTGTGTGACACGGTGACAGCACTCCTGCTCGCTCTGGTCCAGGAGTGGAAGTGTGAAGAAACAATGGCAGCTAGCTCTTGAATCGCGCAAATATCCTTTTCAAACAGAACTTGACGCTCTGACGTCCCCCTATGTTTTAATCTCTCCATCTTGCTTTGTTTTGCTACGTGTAGGGGCCTAACGTCCCGGGTGAATGCCTGCCGTAATTTCTTCCTCGCTTTTGATATTCAAAATCCACTTTCTGGAAAGAAAATTGTTGAACAGGCTCAAATGCGGCATGAAATATTATTTCTGTGGAAGGTAGTGTCACGAGAGAAATATGGGCGCCACAGGCAATGCTTACATCTGCTTAGCGGAATCGGCGAGTTCAGCGTTTGTTTGTCTCATCTCTTCCATTCTGTCTGCTTCGCTGTACGTTTTCAATAAGAATTGATAATGCTGTCGTACTTAGTTATTTGGGAAACCGAATTGAAGGAATTTATAAATGTTCTAGACCACAAACGAATGGAATAAAGTAGACGGTATTCATACATGTTTTAGATGCGAATCAATTTGTGTCTAGAAGATAATAGTTCTGGATCATAATCAGACGGTGCATTTGAAATATAACACAACTTTTGTATTCTAAAACGCCTTGCACCTCTTTCGCAGGATGTAAGTTTAGCTAACTGCCACGTCTACCCCTTGCGGGAAGTATTTCTCAAATTTACTCACTAGCAGTTTCACATGATTCACGAGCAGTTTTTATCAGTTTCAGTGGAAACACTGACAAGACCTGTCAGTGATTCATAAAACAAACTTAGAACTATGAAAATGGCAGCAGTCACCAAAATATGGTTTCTCATTCATAGAAAGCATCCACTCTTACTGGGATATCGGATCTCAGAGTGCGCTGTGACGACAAGGAATGCAGAGGCCTTAGGCCTAATCTCCTATTTTTGTTTTTCCCCATTCTGACAAGAAAACTGGGGCGCAATAAAAATAAAAAAGCTGTCGTAGACATGTTTCTTGAGAGATTGAGAATTTAAAGTTACAATCATCTATCGGAAGTACAGACGGCCTGGGCAGAAGCAATCATCAAAATAATCGCCTAATTATCGTGATTTTCTTTTCTTCGTAAAGATAAAAAGTTTGGGCTTTTGAAAGGTTTCAAGTTCATAGGGAACGCATTTTTCTGTTAGCGAAGACTTCATTCAGTCGATGCGTTGATGCTGAATTCCAAATTTCGGAACCTCGAGCTGTATTTAACACAACAAAAAAGAAAAAAAGGTTACCCACGCTCGCCTGCGACAGCACTCGGTTAGCGAATCAAACTTTCATGGGTCAGTGCCAATCTCACTGGATTGTAATGCAGGCTCAAGCCACGTATGAGCCGTGCAGATCAATAGTTCAAATATTAAGAACGCCGGAATGTCCGATCAAGTCCTTCAAATCGTTTAGAGCAGGTGTTAGGGACAATGCTGTACAATGATTGAATAACATTTGTTATTTTTAGGGTGTGCGAATAGTCGTGCGAATAGTGGCAAGACAGGCTTCTGTCACATCCACCACTGATGCTGTGACACCGCCAGGATCGCAGCCGGCGAACACGGCACTTCATTGAAATCATCTAGGCGGAAATTGGCGAACCACTTTTTATTTCGCGGTAAACACAACAATCGGAGACCCATTTCATGCACAATACAGGAAGTATGTAAGTGAATGTGGAAACTGCCACCAAAGTCTCCTCGGCCTTTGTCAAACTCAACCTTAGACTTTGTATCAATTGTACTTAAGTGACAAGGCTTCCTCATGACGTAATGCATTGGTAGGCTCTCAACCTTCCCCAATCACTAAACATGTTGAAACTTGAGAAGGGCAGAACGCAAAGTGGCAGAAGGGTGTGTCTTGCGTCGCCAGGATCTAGCGTCGCGCTCATTGTGAAATATAAAAAAAGCGCTCAGGCCAACCCTGACATAATGTAGGACGCCCTGCATGGATACACTAGTGACGACGCTTGGTGCGGGATGATCTGTAGGCAGTGTCTTCTAGGCGGTAGGCTTATTCTCATTTCACCTGAAAAAAAACTCATGGTCGACGGTAGTGCAGTCCACACAAAGCGTCGATGACCTTAAACATTTAACGGTGTTTATTTGTCGCACTGGCATCTACGATGTCTCTCACGTGGCACGCGCCGCACGTCACATGGGTCGCTGCTGACGCTGAAAGGCGGCATTATTCTACATTACTCACCCTGAGATGCGTAAGTGGTGGTAGTTGTTTTCATCAGGAAGTCGTACTTGACGTCGTACTTGTTTTCACAATTTCCGTCGTAAATGGCGTTGTATTTGCTGTTGTCGATGTCGCTGTTGGCACTGTAACAGTTGTTGATGTAGTTGTGCTGAGTGCTGGTTTCAACGTCCCAGGAGATCCATCCAGGGATCACTCGGATACTGGGTGTAGGACTCGTCTGTGTCTTGAATACAGGAGGAACATTTGTGGGCAAAAGCACTAGACAACAATGGAAGTTCTCTAAGCATTGACTGACTCCAACACGGTACAAAGCCGATTACCTTAGGCAAATACTAAAATATTTCGCTGTTACCTCTTCGAATATTTACTCGACATTTTGTGTTTATTTTCTAACATATTGTATTTAACGAACCAAGAAATTGAGTTTCCAATGTACCCACAGGAGCGGATTATTATAGTTACCTTCAGATATATTAAAGAGATACATTTAGAATAAGTTAAACATGGTACAAAAAACCAGCTCTAAATCCTCTACATTGTATTAAACCTTGTACACAATGCTGCCATAACTGCTGGTGCGATTGTCTAATTTGATCTTCCGGTTAATATTTACCTGGTCTCATGGGAATGAGGCTATATTATTGTGCATTGATTACGAATAAAAAGTCCAACTTGTGACGTCCAGAGACTAGCAAGTTCGGGTTTGACGTTATAGAATGCGAACAAATCACGCACCTTCCGTACACACTCAGGAACGCTAAAAAATGTCACCAGCAAGAAAGTCGTTAGTTGAACCAACGTTACTATAATCATTTCACCTTTAAGCTGAGACTGCAGCCACAGCTACAAGCGTAAGCTAGCCTTGCGTTCTTGGCTTTGAGACGTGCATTTCGAGCGCCAGTTCTCGTTCAGCGGAAGTGCATTTCGAGCGCCAGTTCTCATTCAGCGGAAAGACGCTTGAAAGCAGCGACCTCGAGCTCTGCTGCTCGTGGCTTTGGCTGCGGTATCAACTTAACGGTGAACGGAGTATATAGTCACTTTTGCTTTCGAGTAAACATTGCGGAGAAAAACAAAATGCGCCTGCGCGGGGTTTCCACCTATTATCATCCGCATTTTTCCAAATTTAACTTCATTTCTTTTTCAGCCGCACACTAGAAGGGACTTTAAAACAAAACATTTATAAAGCAGTTTGATGGGATCTGAAAGGGGCAGAAACTTCAGGAAAAAAATAGAATAATAAAAAGAAACATTTTGTTGCGCATTATGCATATGACGGAACAACGAAAAATATATACACAAAAAAACATAAATACGAAAACATTTATCAAGAGTGTTCTACAGTATAGATAAAATGTGAGCTTAAATTAGCTCTTGCTATTAGAAATGTGTATCTGCCAATAAAGAATTCCTTATGTGGGACTTGTGGTTGTTAAAAAGTGGTATTCTATCAAATATTTTGTGCGGTGTTGAGGAACAAGCAATTTTTTTCGGGCGACCAGTATTGATAATGTCCTCGTACTTTGTTATTTGAGAAATATGATTGAAGGATAAAAGCTATAGACGCAAAGCAATTGAAATATAGTAGGCGGTTTTCATACATTTTAGACATTTTATGACATATCTAGAAAATAAAGGTGTTGAGAGAACATTATACAAGACACGTGAAATATAACGCAACACTTTATATTTGGAAGCCTTGCGCCTGTTGCACGAGTTGAAAATACAGCAAATTGCCACATCTACCCGCACGGTGAAATTCAAAATAATGTATTTAGTAACTAGTGATTTCAGATGCACCGTAGCAAGTTTCGAGATGGAAAGTAATAAAATGTTCAATAGTTGAAAACTTAATGAGTAGCCTACATTGTGCCTTTTCCCACATAACACATATGCACAGACCACGTTGGTGTAGGTTCCTGGTTTTATTATTTCATATATGTAAAGCCTAAAAAAATGTGTATCGCCGCGCAGCAAGAAAATATTACGAAATCTCTGAAGAGGATTGTAAGTCCTCTGTTTTAGCACTTAACATACAACCTCCCGGAATGCTGTTTTCATGTGTGATGGTGTGTGGCAATGAAGAATTGTTAAGTTACATTGAAAATCACGGAATATCGTTTCAGTTCTCATGATTAAATAGAGCATTATAGGTTATTGAATCGAAGTGCATATTCTAACAGGGTTGTTATGTATTGTTAAATTAGGTTTTGGAGAGGCACTGGATGTCATTCATGGCATTCGATGTCCTCTGAATGGTACATTCAGAGGACATGTACAGAGCGCAGATATGACTTACTAGTCTTCGCAGCTCTGGTGTGCCTAGATTTCGCCATGTTCCTAACTTCCTAACTGCTGAAGTGCCGCCTTCACGATATGAACTGCGAGGAGGCGAGGAAACCGTCAATCGCCTGCAAGCTCCTCTGCCCTCCGCTCCATTCCTTCCCCGCCTCGTGCAACCCAGCGGGTGCGCCCTTGCGGTTCATCCGCGCAAAGCTTCCGCCATTAAATTGCAAGCCTTCTCTAAGATTTGAGTTGCTCCCTCCTTACATCTCGGCTCTCTACGCAAGTCTAGTAAGCTTAGATTGGAGAGAGGAGCACGTTACAAATAGACATGGTGAGCACTTTAATGGCGGTCGATGCCTAAGCAGAATCGCCCCAGTGCGCATGCGCCGCGTTGTGGCGTGCCGTAGAGAAAGGCGGGCGAGCAAGGCCAAGACGTTTGCAGACGATCAAGGATTTCGTCACCTCCGAGCACTTCGTAATGCCAACGCGGCCCATAAACAGCAGTTGGAAATACTTTCGAAATCCAGGCACTCCACGGAATTGCGGGGCCGACTTGTACGGTATTCATTACAAGTAATAAAATTACTTGTAAGATATGGAACAGAGAAAATCTAACTGGGTTTCTTGCTGGAAACCTGAAATCCAGTTTGATTTTCTGTTCCTTAATCTAGTTTATACTGTGTTTTTTTTCGGTAGGAATGAAGTAATCAGAACAGTAATCTAATTACTTTTACAAACACTAAATTTAGCTGTAACGGTTACTATATATTTTCCCTCCTCTTTCTATGACTCCGTTTGTTCGCAGAAGTTTCCTACCATGTAGTGCTGAACAAAACAAGTCTTCGATGGAAGCAAGGTTTACCAAAATCGGTGGAATAAAACGTTGATAAGTTAATAAAGTTTATACATTTGTGATTCCAGTCCGACACTGCACAATACGAAAGGCCCGTCGTTTTCAAACCGGCAGAAAAATTTGTCGTCTTGAAAATCTGAAGTAATCGGAAAAGTATTTACGATTTCAAGAAACGGCCAATTACCTCTAGTTTCAAATTGTAAAGTAATAAAATAAATAATTTTTTTTCTAAATTAAGCTACATTGTAAACTAGACGTTACTTAGATCGAGTAAAATGTACAAGGCTGCTCTGAAGTAGGCGGCTTCACACAGCGTAGAAGAACTTAAGGAGAGGAATGGGCAGCTTCCGCCTATTCAGGCGTCTCGCGGAAACTGGCACGGCCTTGCATCCAAAATTTGAAATGGAGAAACAGATATCAGCGCACACCGTTGTAGTAGCAAATCGCACCTTTTCCGGCTGTGTACAGCGTATTCCCCTCAAATACTTTACCGTGTGCTCTTCGCGCAGAACTCAACTACATATCGTCCCAAGCCAAATGTCCACACAATTGTTGTCCTAGACGTCTGAACGAGATGTACAAAGTTCCAGAATAATAACTGTTATCTCACCCAAACGTAAAATGCGATATCTCGAATTTAAATCTTAAATGGTATCAGACGACAAAGGCCACAAATATGTGGCGCTGAATGGCGGAAGCTGCAGGAAATGGGCCTCATTGTCCTGCTGAATGTTTTAGAAAATCACCTATATAATTCAAATTATATAACCCTTAGTTCTGAAGCCTTGGAAAGCTTGTTCAAAACGATAGCGCTCTTTTTGGTCGGAAACGGGGCGCGTAACAATGCGTAGATTAGTTTTGCGATAGATAAATTCGGTAGTGTTTCAACGGGGTCAACCTGCACTTTCACACATCATTGTTTTGCTTACCGGCAAAGATGAAGAGCAGAGGTATCGCAGTTGCTCCGATAAGAAACAGGAGGAGGAGAGCCGCCGAAATCAGTTTGTTTTTCCTGAAAGAAAACATCAAGCAGCAGTGATTTTGTTTCCTGGCAGGCGCTGTTTTGTATAATTAGGGACACCATTCGATAGTTTATGTTAGCAAACATACACGCAGATTTTATATCATAATTATGCAGGTCATCATTACACATGCCATCTCTAAAAAGTGGATCTAAAAATGTGCAAGAACTCGAAATATCTGGTGTTAGCAGTTTACTTAATCTTAGAGGCCCGTGTAACTTGAAGAAACAAAAAAAACAATAAACATGGAAACCTGCTGTTTATTTGGACATTATTTATTCTATGCCACAGAAGAGCGTCTAGCGCAACTCCTCGTCTTGATAACGTTTGTAGCTTAGCCTTAGCTTGTTTGGTGCTTCTTTGTTCTTTTTTTTAAGTCTGAAATGCATTGGTTGCTGTGAGTAAATTACACGAAACGACTTGCAAAATTAAGACGGCGAACGAATCAGAGCGCAAAAAACGCGAATAATACACAGAGGATGAAAAATTCCAGAGTTGAACGAGAAATGAAGGGCGGCAATTTTACGGTCTAACCCATAATTAATTTGATTTCCAAGGTTATGTTAAATTGCCGAGATCACTCAAATAATGGCAAGAATTTTATTGTCAAGCAGTAAATTGTTTCACTCTTTATTGTTTTAACTGCGGCAATACATGCATTTTTCTTTCTCTTTATGGACAACTCACATTATGGACGATTTTGGGGAAACAGATGAGTCGATATAACTGAGACATAACCGCATACCGTAAAATCGGCTATAGGTTGTTTCAGTATTAATTCTATAGCTCGGATACGTTTTTGTGATTAGCTAGAATAAATAACAAAATTCGATGAAATGTTGCAAGATCCGCCAGTCAGAACACTTAAACACGATCCGAAGCATAGAAGAGACGTACCCTCTAAAAGTATCGACAGCGACCTTTCTCTCCAAAGTTATGCAGTGCATATAAGTGACGTACTTAGAAGCGATCGTTCACATTTAATTAAAAGTAAATAAGACAGCCGTTCCTTAAAGCGAAGCCTTTGTTTAATCTGACTGGATTGTACAGTCCGTCAAATGTAACGAGGGAGCAAGAGCATTTGAAGCTGAGGAAATGGGGCTTGCTCTTGTTGGTCGCACCACACCAGGGTTCACTGAAGGAGGTGGCGGAGGGGAAGAAGGAGGAGGAAGATGGGAGGGGGAGAGGAGGAGGAAGAAAATAAAAAAAGTGATCGAAAGTAGAGGTGCAAGGGAGGAAAGAGTGATCGGAAGAGGGAATGGGTGAAAGGTGGTGGGGGGTTGCGCAAAGGGAGGTGGGCGGAGAGAGGAACGGGGAGAGATGGTAGGGAAGTAGGGGGGTGCCAGTAGAGAATGGAAGAAGACAGTATGTAAGAAGGGAGGAAGAGGGAGTGGAGAAAAGGCAGAGGGGAGTAATGTTTGTGTAAGTGGTGTCACGTGACGTGTACAGATCTACTTGACATCACGTTTTCCCCGCTAAATTTAACGGGGAAACCTATTTGGTGTATAGGTCATGCGACATCACTTCCCTTCTAAATTTAGGGGAAAATGTACAGAAGCGACGGATGGACGGAGGAACAAAATTCTGGGATTTAGGAATGGGGTGGGGGAGAAGTTCGGATAAAAAGCGTTTCATTTTATCAAGAAGGCTGGTGAGTTTGCTGGAGTGTCTTTCCACAGGAAGGTCTCGACGCTGGTCTGGGCCGTCGCCGCTGGAACGGCGAGCCCCGCCCAGTCCCGGTGCAGTGCCGCTCCTGCTTCAGGTCCCCAGCCCGACCGGCTCAGTCCTCAGAGCCAATCCTTATCCCAAGGTTACGGATCCGTTTTGCC